>APFE031200624.1:48637-101093 GCA_000404065.3 Pinus taeda | reverse complement strand
GAAATAAACCTTTCTCTGCATAAAATTACGTGAACTTTTCTCCACATGAAATAAAATTTTATAAACTTTTACTTGCATAAAATTCCGTGAACTTTTCTCCACATGAAATAAGCTTTTCTCTGCATAAAATTCCATGAACTTTTTTTTTTCATGAAATAAACTTTTCTCTGCAGAAAATTCCATTAACTTTTCTCCACATGAAATAAACCTTTCTCTGCATAAAATTCCGTGAACTTTTCTGTACTATAATTTATCATCTGAGATGAGTGGGTTTCCATCAAGTACAACATATGTATCATAATGCCAACACTTTCCTTGATCATACCTCTTGATATAGACACAATGGTCAGCTTCCAACCTCTGAAAATCATGTTCCATCATGAATGAATCAAATTCCTGTACCATTGTCGAGGTGCCTGTTTCAACCCATAGAAACTCTTCTTCAACCTACAAACAAGGCCTTCTTTGCCTTTTTCTATGAAGCCTTCTGGCTGCTCCATATAAATTTCTTCCTCCAATTCACCATGAAGGAAAGCAGTTTTTACATCTAACTGTTCCAATTCTAGGTCTAAATCAACAACTAGACCAAGAATGACTCTAATGGATGACATTTTAACAACAGGTGAGAAAATTTTAGTGAAGTCAATACCTTCTTTCTGGGAAAAATCTTTCACCACCAGTCTTGCTTTATACCTCTCCTTCTTTTCGTCACCTTCATGCTTAATCCTGTACACCCATTTGTTTTGTAGAGCCTTTCTACCTTTTGGGAGGTTTACCAACTCCCAAGTTTTATTTTCTAGCAAAGAATTCATTTCTTCTTCCATTTCTTTCTTCCATTTTTTACTGTGCTCGACTTTACAACCTTCTTGAAAACAATTAGGTTCACCTTCATCAGTTAACAAAATATAGTTTGAAGGAGGATACCTTTGTGAAGGCTTATGAGGCCTAGAAGATTTGCAAACCAATTGTGGTGGTGCATTATCAGGTTGAATCTCTTGTAAAGGTTCTTGCAAGATTCCTTCTTCTTGTTGTTCATTATTTTCCACTTGTTGTTCTTCATGCTCCTGAATTTGCTGTTCATTTTCTTGTATTGGTGGTATGTTTTCTTGCTGCTTTTCAAACCTGTCAATAACCTTCTTAACCTCCAACTCACCTACAATCCTCTTGAACATTTCTGACTCATGAAATATAACATCCCTGCTTCTAATAAATTTATGTTTGATTAGATCCCATAGATGATAACCAAGATCTTCATCCGTATCCCAAAAAATGTATTTCATAGATTTATCATCTAGCTTAGTTCTATTTTCTTTGGGAATATGTACAAATGCTTCACATCCAAAGATTTTCAAGTGAGAATAATTCAAATTCTTACCAGTCCAAACTTCTTCAGGGATACTGCCATCCAAGGCTATAGTTGGAGATCTTTTTATTTGGTACCAAGCGGTCCTAATTGCTTTAGCACAAAAAGTCTTCTCCAAACCGGAATTGGACAACATACTTCACACCTTTTCCAAAATGGTGTGATTCATCCTTTCTGCAACACCATTTTGTTGAGGAGTACTAGGCATAGTCTTCTCATGCTTTATGCCAAACCTGTTACAATATTCCTTAAATGCATTTGAGCAATATTCTCCGCCATTATCTATTCTTAAACACTTCAACAATTTGTTAGTCTCTCTTTCAACAGCAACATGGAATTTTTGAAATATTCCAAACACTTCACTTTTATTTTTCATAGGATGTGCCCAAACTTTCCTGGATGCATCATCTATAAATGTTACAAAATGATGCATCATCTATAAATGTTACAAAATATGATGCTCCTCCTAATGATTTGATGTTAACAGACCCAAACACATTCGTGTGTACCAATTCTAACACATTTCTCTTTCAGTCATGGCCACCTCTAAGGAATGAAACCCTTCTTTGTCTACCATATATACAATGCTCACAAAGATCAAGATTGTAGGATTTCAAACCTGGCAATAAATTTTTACCAACAAGGATTTTAAAGCCCTTCTCGCTCATGTGACCTAAACGCTTATGCCACAAATCTGTTGAATTTCCTTCTTTTGTGACGGCAGCCAAATCTAGTTTTCCTATCAATCATCAATGTGTATAATGTTCCTGTCTTGGGTCCTTTGTCCACGACCAATGCACCTTTGCTAATTTTCCAGCCTCCTTTTCCAAAGCTTGTTGAATAGCCTTCATCATCTAGTCGTCCCATAGAGATTAAACTCATGCACATTTCTGGTACATGCTTGACCTCTTTCAACAATATACCTTGTCCATCTTACATCTCGATCTAGACATCTCCCACTCCAACAAAACTGCAAAAATGATTATTTCCCAAATGCACTCTACCATAATCACCGGGATTATATGAAAAATAACTATCTTTGCATGGGGTTACATGGTGAGATGCCCTAGAGTTAAGGATCCAATCAAAGATACTCTTAGATGTATATACACATGCAAAACAACACATCACCATCTGTGGCTACAACAGTAGTCTCACCTTCATTTGTGCTGGATGACTTGTGATTTGTACTAGATGGTCTTTGATCCTTTTGTCCTTTCTTCCAAAATCAACATTCATTCTTCATGTGCCCGGGTTTGCCACAATGAAAGCAGATGATCCTTCCTCTCCTTGATTTTGATCAACCTCTCGATCTTGATCGCCCTTGCTGGCCTCAATCCATTCTCCTACCACGATCAGCTAGAGCTAGAGCCTCTCCTCCTTGGTTTTCCACAATTGAATTGCGTCGCAGCTCCTCATTCATTAAACTGCTGCTGACATCATCAAAATTTAGGGTCCCTGTAGTTGTTGAAGTGCTCATAGCTACAATTAAATTTTCCCAGCTGTCTGGCATAAAAAACATTAGCAAAATAGCTCTAATTTCATCATCTAAAATGATTTTAATAGAGGCAAGTTGATTAGTAATAATATTAAATGCATTCAAGTGCTTAGCAACTGAAGCACCCTCCTTCATTTTGAGATTATAAAGCTTCTTCATCAAGAACACTTTGTTTGATGTTGTGTTCTTCTCATATAGCATGGAGCTTCTTCCATAATCCTTCTGCCATCTTTTCTCTAGACACATTGAAATACACATTCTTTGCTAAATATTGGCAGATTGTTGCAATCGCCTTTCTATCTAGCTTATTCCACTCTTCATTTATCATCGATGAGGGTTTCTTTGTTGTGCCCTCAATCGGCAAGTACTGATCCTTTGAAATCAGTGTATCGTCCATCTGTGATTTCCATAGGGCAAAATTAGCCCCGCTCAACTTCTTCATATCTGTAAGTGTTGTCTCCATTTTCAATCAAATTCATGGCCCAAAACACAAAAACTCCACTTAAAAATAAAACTTTAATTATTACTCTTTAAAATTTAGTAATAATGACGTTCCTCCTTTTAAAATACCCTTTTCAAAAAATTCCTGCTCCTTTTTAAAATATACTTTTCAAAATTCCAACATATAATTATATATGTTTCCTAATAATATAAAAACATATATAATGTTTTAACCTTTTCACATTTCACACATACAGATGTTGGTTTGAGAAAAAAACTTGACATATGCGTGCAAGCTTGATGTAAAAAAAACTTACGAACACCACGTTTCAACTCCAATCTCCACGGATCTCCACTTTTCAAACTCTAACAACACGTTTCAACATAGGTCAACAACTTTGTTTTTCTCACAGCAACTGTCTTTTAGTTCCAGCGTTCCTAAGCTATTTCCTGGACAGATCGTTCAACAGCTCTAGGGGTAACAACCAACGTTTTAACGAACACTGCTAGAGCAAGGCAATGGCACTAACCGACTTGCACGGTGGATATTCGAACCTAGCTCTGATACCAGTTGTTAGACCAGAGCATACATAACACACAATGGATTTATACTCAGAGACTCAGAGGAAGACAAATGGAGAAACAACAAGATTACTTAGTCAAAAACAGTGAAATAGATAAAAAAATCACTGAAGAATAGAAATCACTTTGCATTACATAATAGGCTTGGGCCTTGGCTTGCTTTGCTTGGCAAGATAAATTACAAATTTATAGAGGCGGAAGAAGGATCTAGAATCCTGTATGTGATTCAAATGGAGATCTAGAATGATCTAGAAACCATTGGCAGTGTAGGAGGATCTAGGATCCTGCATGTGATTCTTGAAACTACTAGCAGTGTAGAAGGATCTAGAATCTTGCATGAATTTGGCTTCACATTTAACCAAGTTAAGCTTTGCACATAGCCAACTGTGCATTGTAAACCAAGTTGGTAGTAATGAAGAATGCCAATTCTCCCTTGATTGTGATTCACTAATCAAATTCGAAGTACCACATGTATCCACCCTTCTTGTCTTCGGGATAAATATCCAATGTGCGTTATCAATACATTTATTAAGACTATTTAAGCTTGTTAATGTCACACTAATGTTCTTTATCATGGGATATGTGATGTGATTACCATCCTTTGGTTAATTTCTAAAATCCATGTTACATAGTTGTAACTTGATTGATTAGAGCATTCGCCTTTGAGTTAAATTGATTGATGACATGAAAGTATTTAATTGTCTGGATATTAATACAATCCTTTGTAGAATAGGAGGGAGGACTAGTTTTGCTGTTCGTTTTGTTTTTTTTTACATGTTGGATGAATATTAATGAGTTTTTAAATGTTTAGAGTTCTTGAGAACTTATTTTCAATTGTAATTTTTAATCTTTGTGAGAAAGCTAGACATTGTGCTTAATTGTTAGTACTGACTCCCAAACCCCATGAAAATGGAGCCTTTATTTGTATCTGTGAACTGTAATTGGTTAGAATAACAACTTGGTTTCCTTGTAGACAACTGAGATGTGATTTAGTTGTTCCCATTTGAATATAGCTTGGTTTTGAGCAATCCATGTCAACTAGCAAAGATATATACGGAGATCCCACCAACATGGAATTGGGAGGGAAGAGGCCTTTCACGACTATAGATATCTAATTTTCCAAGTTTTAAACATTTTTATCCATGATCCTTGAATTGCATCAATGTTTGTTAATTTAGTATATGCCCCTACAAGATTTCTAAAGAGAAAGGGCACTGAATAAAAAGATGGATTATATTTTCCTCCTCTTCCTTCCATAGAATGCATCTAGAGGGTTCTTGAATATTCCTTTTCTTGAGATTCATGCGGTTAATATTTTTTAATGAGATAGGGCCCTGTAGAATGCATTCACCTTTTGAATCTCATCTTTATGCCATATACTCTTCCACAACTTGTTGGAGGCATAATACTTTTGATTAATAGCTCGTAGCCTGATCTAACTATTAATCCACGTTGAGAGTTCATTCTATGTGATCTATAGTCTCAGACAATTATGGATAGAGGTGCCAATCACTTTAAACTTTGAACTAGCAACTCCCATTGTTTCTGTAATTTGGAGGTATAACTAGCCATGTCGAACCAATCTGAGTCACCTTATTGTCCTATTTAGAAATGTATCTTAGCCTTAAGTGTCCTACCTCCTGCATCCAATTGGCCGGGTCCCAAATTTCATCTCGTTTCCCTACGGGTCCTTCTAGAGTGAGATTACCTTCCAAATGCGGATGTATGTTGCACTCCTTGGGTGCCAACTCAAATTATCTAATATAATTTGAGCAACTTCTATGCATAGTTTCTAGACTTTGGATCCTATTCCAGTCCATTAAGTTGCCTCAGTTCATATAAGATTGGGTTTATGAAAATACTTTTTCAATAAGTCCTACTTCCACCATTCTTAGTATTAAATAAGAGTATCCATACGATCTTCGCTCCAAGTGCTAAAATCATGAAATATGGATCCTTAATTGCCATACCACCATATTATTTTGAAAGTCGAATTGTATTCTAGTGCACTAAATGAAACTTATTTTCATTGTTTCCTCCCCTTTCCAAAGAAATTTTCTGAGTAAGGAACTTACCTGGTTGGCTATGCTCTTTGGTGCTAATAGTCTAGAGCACAAGCATATTAGAAGAGATGAAAGCACCGACTTTACTAAGACAACACAATCCATTGTGTTTAGCCATTGTGCTCCCCAAGACTGGATCTTCGTCTTGAATTTTTGGATAACATCACTCCAATCATCCAAATTTGTGGCTTCCAAGGATATTTGAATTCCCAAGTAATTAAAGGATCTCCATCCAACATCCTATGGATATTCAAGGGTATTGGAGATCTCCCTCAATGTTGTTTTAGGATATTTCCATCCATATAACTGACACCTTTTTTTTGTTTACCAACCCCCAAATAAATATATATGAGTCAAACACTCATTTGAAGCGAGAAGCTATTATTTTTAGGCCCCTCCAAGAAATAAGGTGTTGCCACCAAATTGTGAGTGATTAAATTCTTTGATATTTCTTTCTATATTGATACCCCTCAAATTCGCTTCTGCTCTCTCCCTCTCCAGATTTCTACTTATCCTTTTTGTAACCAATATATATAACAGAGAGAGAATAGAGGAAAACCTTTCCTTAACCCCAAGAAGTTGTGAAAAATGTAGTTGGTCTTCCATTGACCAAAGGAGATATCCATGGAGCCCCAATGCATGCTTTTATTCATCTAATAAAATCGTTGTAGCATTCAAGTTTTGACAAAAATATGTATTGACCATTATTATCAAAAATGAATTTGTGCTCAAAACATTTTGCAGTTGTATGCCACCTCTCTACATCGGTCGTCTCAGCAAAACAATCCACCCGAATCTGTATCCCATGAAATCTCCAATGAAAAGTCCAATTAATTCGAGAAAAGATGAAGACGATCAAGTGAGCATCCTTATCTTTTGAATTAACGCATAAAATGGATGTTGCTCTAAATGTATGTCCACTTTATTTTACACGGGCAATACTTATTCTGTGCGCTTAGGATATGAAGGAAAATTCAGATTTACAATTAACACACTTTGATCACTAACAACTAAATAGACAGAAGACGTTAAGAGTAGCAGGGTAGGGTACTGGTGTCTTTTAGTGAATATAATGGACAATCTTTTTAGTTACAAAATTAAGGAATGTGATATGAAAAACAAAAATTATAATAAAATAATAATAACTAAAATATAAATAGTGATTTTGGAAAGTAATTATTAATAGTTAATTGTGGATTCAAAGAAAATGAGTAAAATATAAATAATCGTTTTGAAATGTAATTATTATTTTAAATATAAAATAATCATATTTAAAAGTTACTAGAATGTATAAAAAATATATAAATATATATACGTGAATGATTGAATGATCCTGATGGGGGTGTTATTTCAATATCTTTTTTCCAGCAATTAGAGTAAATGGATTCAAACATGTTTCATATAATTTGGGATTGCGAATGCCAAAAAAGGTAATACACATGTGCTATGGGAAAAGGTTGGGTTTTGGCTGTTTTTGAGGTTGGAAATCAACTCCCTCGCAGGTTTTGTGCATGGTACAATTGAGGGCTTGTACGCAACACCATATGGAAGGGACAAGGGTGATTAAATGCCCTTAACTTCAGAGCAAATATATCTTATGTTCTAGGATCTCAAGTGAGATCATTCCTCTAGTCGACTTAGATACGGAGAACCCTTGCAATGGCTTATTGGTTACTTAGTTCGATCACTCTGACAGAGGCTTTACGCTCATTAATGATTTCATCCTGCGATATTGTCTCTAGTTTGTTAAGCTTGGGTTCTACTGTGACACTTGGACAAAATTGTGTAGGATTAATGGTTTAATCTATTTCTACTGTATGAGGTTCGCCATGTAATGGTTTATATATACCCTTGAATGTTAGCCAGGTAAAACTGGAGAATGACCCTATTGACCACATGATTTGTCCTTCCAACGCAAGAGGAGTCATCTCTCGACTCTCACATCATTTCATGGTTAGGGTTTAGGTATCCACGGTCGCTTTTTTTACAGTCTTTCAATGTTAACTGCTCTTGTCATCGAGTTTCTTTTAACATAGTCTTCTAGAATTAGGTTCTTCATCAATGCTTTTTGTGTTGTTCCTACACAACACAAGGAATGGGTCATCCTTCAAATTTGTGGTGGTCTTAACACCGACCTCTTTATAAGAATCTGAACCATGAGGAGTGTCGTTTAACTGTCTCGTTCTTGTATATGGGGTGTCATATTCTGGTTCTTTTTCTATCTGGTTTTGAAACTCGTTTCACTAATAGGATCACAAGTGCTATCTATCTTCCTTATCGGGTTTCTAGGGATTTCAATTTATACCTTCCTTACTACGAATTTATACCTTCCAATCGTATTATGAATCTCTTCATTTGTATTCGAGTCAATATACTCTCACATAGGTACCATAATTGGAAAGAGTTTTTCCTTATAGGTTTTGTTGGCCACTGTTTGCATTGCAGGTACATCATGGCTCCTAGATGAAGACTACCAATGCAACAGGGTAGTGCATCTTTTGCATCTTCCTTAAGGAACAAACGACTTTTTGTGTAGGAATCTGTGGCCAATTTTTTCGACACTACCGCCCTTGAAGTCAGGAAATAAATTCTTAATATAGAAGCAAATGAATTTAGAAATTGTAAATACTTCTCTGATTCAAAGATAGCTAGAAGTACTGTGAAATGGGTACCACACCTTGGTAAATTCAGAACAAAAAGACTTCACATTTTACACTCCATCATTCATCATCTCTAGATCGAGAAAATTCTCAACATGGTGATACGAGATAAGTAGGTGGACAACTATAAGCTCTTTGCAGGATAAGAGGAGATAAAACACATATTGCGACATATCATATAGAACCTTGATGATATTGTCATCAAGTTAACCCGTGTTGAACGTTTTATAGTCTTTGATTGAGACACTGACTCTAATGGTCAAAATGATGAGAAGGCAGTCATCAAAGTTGTGCCTCTCAATGTCATTGCACCAACCCTAGAACACCTTGGAACAACTCTCAAGTTGCGGACTCTCTTAGCTCGCTAGTCATCATTCTTGACTAGTTTGGTTCTCACACTACTATATAGTTTGCATTTTCTCTATAGGTCTAGTTCATACTTGTGGTTATGTCTTTGGTTGTAGTTGCTAGTTTTGTAAACAAGTCTCTTATGGATAAATTGTATGTAGAGTCTCTGAAACAGTTAGTCAAAGGTACCCTAGACCCAAAAGTTATTTTCAAAATGGCTATCTTACGTCTACTATGTTCAGTTTTTGGCAGCTGGTTTTTTGACTTATATGGATTCAATATGATGTAATCCATAAAAGCCATGACTTATGAAGTTTTGGATAAGCTCCTGCGCTAACAACACATGTATTTCTCTCATCCATCAATAGAAATTTTGTTTAAATTAAAAATAAAATAAAAAATTATTGAATGATGTTGCGCCAACCTTATTATTGTTATTAAAATTAAGAATATTATGGTTTTGATATATTCTTTGAGTTAGTTTTGTATTAAATATCATTATGATGTTTCATATATTCCCAAAACAAGAATTGTTTCATGGTTAAAAAATTTAAAAATTTAAAGTAAATTTTTATTTTCTTAGAATTTAAAGGATTAAAATAAATTTTGTTGGAAGTTAGTTGATTATTAATATTGATAAAATAAAAATACTTTCAACAATGGAATATCAAAAACATAATAAATATAATGTTTACTTCTCAATTGAAATTTGTCATTAATATTAAGTATATAAAAAAAATACCAAGTATAAGAAAACACAGACAAAAGATGAAATAAAGAAAAAAGAAAAAGAAAAGAAAGACTAGAGAAAGAAAAATGACAAAAAGGTGAAAGGTAAAAGAAACATATGGGAGAAAGAAAATACTAAAAGAAAAGAATTCTAGAAAATAAAATAAATATTGATAAATATAATTACAATAATCTGTTGAAAATAACAACAAGAAATGCTAAAAATAGAACTGCTATAAATAGCATTTTGGGATACATTTCAATTTTAGTTAATCCATGAACTAAAATTGAGAATTAAAATTAAAATTTGATCTTAGTAGCTGTTTGTAAAATAATTAATTAATTCATCTTGAGTTAATTAGTTGTAGGAAATCAAACATGAAGTCTCTGTGAAGACATGCAACAATTTCTCCATTGATTGAGGAAGTTATCCCTTGATTAAAGGAGATCAGGATGAGTTGTACTTTGAGTTGTAATTAGTTATCTTAGTTAATTAAGTTAAGTCTAGTTAGATTAGTTCCAATAGTTTATGGAGCTGATTGTGAGTTCAGTTGGTTAATGCATGCATGCATGAAACTGCTGCACTTCGGATAACTGAATATTCTCTCATAAATAACTCATGCATGTTAGTTCAGTCAGAGACCTAGTTGAGATCAGATGATGGGACAGTGTACTATCAGTTGTAGGAAAATTCCATGGAGGATATCTCTTGCATGTAGAAGGAATTCATTCCTTGGAGATTGTACAATTACTTTTGAGTTTGATGAGTGTGTGATGAGGCCAATTCACACAGGTGGTAGCATTGGACCCCAAGAGAAACTGTGCAAGGAAATAGGAGGCTTGGAGGGCTGAGGGAAGGCATATGATGTGTCTATTTAGTCTGTGATCTATATTGTAGGATTGTACTGAGAGCAGGATAACTTGTGAGCTAATGCTTTGTGTAATCCAAACATATTTCCACTTGTACGATATTATAGAGATCGGGGTTTTTAGTTGAGGCTTTCCTCAAAGTATTCATCTGTGTTCATGTGTGATTGCTTTCTCTTTCTCAGTTATATGTGTTCTATTTGATCTTGCTCAAAATCGATTAAGCTATCGCAAGTTTGTTGTAGAAGTAGATCTTGTATTTTTCTTTAGTATATTGCATAATCTGTTGATCTACAGTGGGAATTTCTACGTGGTATCAGAGCAAAGGTGATCAAAGAGAAGAACAATATACAAAGAAGGGAGAAGTTCGAAGTTTCAAGTTCCTAATTATAGAATTCAAATTCTTATCACATCTCAAATTTCACCAATGGCATTCAACGGTTTAAGACTCGAGTATGCCCTTGATGGCAGCTTGAATTATATAGCCTGGAAGGATCGCATGGAAGTAGTATTAGAGGACAACGGTCTAAAGGACTTCATTGATCAAGAAGTCCCAAGCCGGCAACAGCTATGCTATAGAATGGTGGAATGGAAGAAAATGTGGTGGCTAGGGCAAGGAGAATCCTTCTGGAGGGAGTTCGATACCACATAGTCTCAAGTCTCCATGGGAAGGAGACACCATTTGTTAGAAAATTATACCATTACATAGCAATGGAACACATAAAATATTGCAGAAATATAAACATAGAAATGCATAAAAAAGAGAGACACAGATATATGTGGTTCACCCAGGTTGAGCTACATCCATGGAGAAACAACCAATCCTTCTTTTATTATATTATCCAGCAAACTGAAGAGATACACCTACAACAGATCCATTGTAACACCCTCTTTCACTCTCAATCTCCTCTCTCTTCCTCACTCAGAATACAGATCTACATAGATGCAATACAATTCCCTCATATATAGTGAGAGGTTGCCTTCTAGGGAAAAAAACCCTAAATTAAACATAACTTCTATCATCAGATCATCCGCCTAATGAACGGCCCAGATTGATTAGAAATTACAAGGAAATTTTACATCTATTTTTAGCTTCGGGGGCACTGCCCCTGAACCCTCGCCGGGGGACCACTGGCCCTCGACCCCCCAGCCAGGGGGAATTAGTCCCTCTGGACCCCCGCGAGGGGGACAAGTCCCCCCCGCACCCCCCCGCGTGGAGGGGTGTACAGTTTTCCTGGGGTATACATCTGACTGAAACATTTGAATACAAAAGATAATTAGGCTCCACACCCAACACCGTTTTCAACGTGGAAAACATTGAAAGATCTATATCAGAACAATAGCAATCAGAGGAAGCTGGCGCTAAAAGACAAGCTTTGGAAAATCAAGTGTGAAAAGCGCAACACGATCTCTACATATCTAAACAAGCTCACCACCTGTAGGGATGAGCTTGGAAGTGTAGGGATCACAACAATCGATGATGACATGGTGAGTCTTGCTCTCCTTCATCTTCCTAAGAGCTGGCATAGCTACCAAGTCTCGGTAAATGGAAGAGAGAAACTGCTATTTTGGGAATGACTTTGGTCAGTTCTGATGTAGGAGGAGATAAGAAGAAGCACCATAGATGGATCTTCATTAAAGCAAGATGATGAAGAAAATATAGCCTTAGCGAGTAAGGTTAGGAAAGGGAAAGGGAAGGCATCCCATTCCAAATCCAGTTCTTCCCATGGTGGGAAGAATTTGACAAATCAAAAGTGTGATGCTTTCATTGTCATGAGGTGGGCCATTATGCTACGAATTGTCCACAGAAGAAATCCAAGAAGGGATTCTCGAAGGGATTAGATGGTGAGGCACTGGCCTCACAGTTCGAATTGGATTTCTCTCTCATTGCATGCATGGTTTCATCCATGGTGGGATGTGTTTGGTACCTGGATAGTGGAGCCTCTTTCCACATGTCCGACGACAAGAATCTTTTCAGTACCCTAAGAGAAGGATCTCCAGATGCGGATCAAGATGGGCAATGATGGAAAGTACCGTGTTTTAGGTGAAGGTACAGTTGTCTTTCAGAGGGAGCATGAAGCTCCTCTCACCCTGGCTGATGTAAAGTATGTACCGGTTTGAAGAAGATCTTGTGTATGTTGCTATGCTAGAAGAAAAAGGCTATGATGTAGTATTTAGTAAAGGAAAGGTATTCCTGAGTCATATCAGTATAGGAAGACAAAGAGGATTGGGATTCGAGTTAAGAATCTCTACAAGATGGAGGTAGATGACTGTGCTGCATTGAGTTCCAAAGCTGAATTAGTGCAAAGCCAAGATGTTGGCGAGATATGGCATAGAATATTGGGCCACTTGCACCATGGGGCCTTGAAGATCATGCACCGCTAAACAAATGTACTATGTTATTTTTATTGATGATTTTTCTCGTAGATGTTGGATCTACTTTATGCAAAATAAGGATCAAACCTTCTTGAGGTTTTGTGAGTTTAAAGCCTTGGCAGAGAAAGAATCTAGAAAGAAAATAATGGCCTTGCATAGCGACAATGGTGGAGAGTATGTCTCCCAATAGTTTAAGGACTTCTGTGCTGCAGAAGGAATTAAACAGGAGTTGATGGCACCCCATAACCTACAACAGAATGGGGTGGCTGAGAGGAAGAATAGATCGATTGTGGGAGCATCTCGAGCAATGTTGCATGACCAAAGCCTACCACTTCATTTATGGGTTGAGGCATGCAATACAGCAGTATACTTGCATAACAGAAGCCTGCACCATATACTGGGGATGAAGACATCAATGGAAGCCTTTTCCGGGAAGCGACCAGATGTGAGTCACTTCAGGATCTTTGGATCATTGGTTTATTGCCATGTGATCGAAGATGCCTGGAAGAAGCTAGATCCAATAACTGAGTTGGGGATACTGTGGGGTACACTGATACACCCCACAACTATTGGGTGTTCCTGCCTACCAGTCAGAGGAAAGTGGTACATAGAGATCTGAAGTTAGATGAGCAAAAAGCCATGCGAGTATCACTTGAGAGGGACCTCAAGTTGCATGCAGAGGTGGAACTTTTAGTTCCTAAGGAGGAGGGACCTCATACTAATGCAGGGCAACCACATGCAGAGGATTCGGGGCTGGAGACTTCCACTCATGCTAAGTCTTCCAGAGATGGGTGAAAATGCTCAAGGGAAGCTGACAGGTTGATGATGGATGTGCGAGAGAATGTGGGACAACCATCTTCTCAGCACAGACAGAGGAGGTCACCCGAGCGGTACACTGGCTACATGGCCCTAGTTGGGGAGTGTGTAGAGTCTGAACCTTCTTCATTCGAGGAAGCAGTGCAGCAACCAGTCTGGGTTGATGCTATGGTAGAGGGGTACGACTCTATCATTCAGAATAGTGTGTGGGATATTGTCCCAAGACCTTAGGAAAAGTCAGTGGTGAGTTCCAGATGGCTTTACAAGGTAAAGTAGGCAGCTGATGGCATTGTTGAGAAACATAAGGCAAGGTTCATTTCCCGTGGTTTCTCACAGGTTGAGGGGATCGACTACGATGAGACCTTTGCTCCTGTAGCATGGTACTCATCTATCAGATCGATGTTGGCACTATCAGCTAAGATGGGTTGGAAGATCCATCATATGGATGTGAAGACATCATTCCTCAATGGGAATATTGAGGAAGAGGTGTACATTGAGCAACCGGAAGGTTTTGAGACCTTCGGTTGTGAGTCGCATGTGTGTTGACTCAAGATGGATTTATATGGGCTAAAGCAAGCACCTCATGCTTGGTACACCAGGATCGACAGCTATTTCACTGGGATGGGCTTCACCAAGAGTGAAGCAGATGCGAACCTTTACCATATCATGGTAAAAGGTAAGCCATTGATCATTGTTCTTTATGTGGATGATCTGATTTTGACAGGTGATGATCAGTTGTTCAAGTCTTGCAAGGAGGACCTTGCAAGAGAGTTCGAGATGAAAGAAATGGGTCTTATGCACTACTTTCTAGGCATGGAAGTGTGGCAGAAAGATGGGGAAGTATTTGTGTCTCAAGGCAAGTATGCCAATGAGATACTCAGGCAATTCCACATGGAAAAGTGCAAGCCCATGCAGACTCCTGTAGCTGGTAACTGGAGGAAGGAGGATGTTACTTCAGGTAAGGTAGTAGTTGCTACTGTTTATCGGTAGCTTGTGGGTTCACTAATGTATCTAGTGAACACACGACCAAACTTATGCTTTACGATGAACTAGCTGAGTCAAGTTATGGTTCAATCTACCAAGTTGTTTTGGAAGGTAGTGAAACATGTGCTAAGATACCTCAGAGGCACATCTAAGTATGGATTGTGGTACAAATGAATAGAGGGAGTGAAGCTTCAGGGCTTCACAGATGCAGATTGGGCAGGGATTCCATCAGAACGGAAGAGCACTTCTGGAGGAATCTTCAACCTTGGTTCAGCTGCAGTTTCCTGGTATAGTAGGAAAGAGAGGTCAGTTGCACTTAGCTCAGCAGAGGCTTAATACATGGCTGCCAGTTAGGTAGCATGTGAGGCCATTTAGATGCGGAAGATTCTGGTGGGATTGTTTGGTCATAGGATGGATCCAAATGTGATCTACTGCATCAAAGTTGTATCAAACTCTCTGAGAATCCAGTATTTCATGACAGGTCCAAGAATATCGATATCTGGTACCATCATCTTTGAGACTGTGTGGTGAAGATGATCATGGTGTTGTTGTATGTTTCAACCAAAGAACAGGATGCAAATATTTTGACTAAGGCATTGTCAAAATGCAAGTTCGAGTTCCAGAGAGATAGGATTGCGGTGACTGATAATCCATTTCTTGTTGAGAGGGAGTGTTGAAAATAGCAACAAGAAATGCTAAAAATAGAAGTGCTAAAAATAACACTACTATAAATAGCATTTCGGGATACATTCCAATTTTAGTTAGTCCCTGAACTAAAATTTAGAATTAAAATTCGAATTTGATCTTAGCAGTTGTTTGTAAAATAATTAATTAATTCATCTTGAGTTAATTAGTTGTAGGAAATCAAACATGAAGTCTATGTTAAGACATGCAACAATTTCTCCATTGATTGAGGAAGTTATCCCTTGATTAAAGGAGATCAGGATGAGTTGTAATTAGTTAGCTCAGTTAACTGAGTTAATTCCAGTTAGATTAGTTCCAAAAGTTTGTGGAATTGATTGTGAGTTCAGTTAGTTAATGCATACATGCATGTAACTGCTGCACTTCAGATACCTGAATATTCTCTCATAAATAACTCATACATGTCAGTTCAGTTAGAGACCTAGTTGAGATCAGATGATGGGACAGTGTACTATCAGTTGCAAGAATATTCCATGGAGGATATCTCTTACATGCAGAAGGAATTCATTCCTTGAAGATTGCGTAGTTACTTTTGAGTTTGATGAGTGTGTGATGAGTCCAATTCACACAGGTGGCAGCATTGGACCCCAAGAGAAACTACACAATGAAATAGGAGGCTTGGAGTGCTGAGGGAAGGCATATGGTGTGTCTATTCAATCTGTGAGCTATATTGTAGGATTGTACTAAGAGCAGGATAGCTTGTGAGCTAATGCTTTGGGTAATCCAGACATATTTCCACCTATATGATATTACAAAGATCGGGGTTTTTAGCTAAGGCTTTCCCTAGAGTATTCTTCTATGTTCATGTGTGATTGCTTTCTCATTCTCAATTATATGTGTTCTATTTGATCTTGCTAAAATCGATTAAGCTTCCGCAAGTTTGTTGTAGAAGTAGATCTTGTATTTTGCTTTAGTATATTGCATAATCTGTTGATCTAAAGTGGGAATTTCTACATAATCATCTACTAAATTTTTATAACTCAAAATGCTTACATAAAGATAAAAAACCGTGTAAGATACCCCCTCCTTTAGACTTCAATATGGGTTTGTGTTGCAACAACCTTTCCAACTAAGATCTTATTTCACCATGTTTTTATAAAGTTTGACACATATTAATGGGGAACATACCATCAAAATCCATCAAGAAAACATAAGTGACCCTTTTCATGTGTTGAATTTTAGATCACTAAAGTGAACAAGAGTGCATCCCATTTTAAATCCCAATAGAAAATTTCATTATTTTTAGACATCTACTTGAGTGTTCATCTCTCGCTCACAAAGGAAAAAATTAGATAGTGGAAAAAATTATAAAACTATTCAAATTCAAACATTAGAGATGAAATTCCATTTGGTTGGGTTATTTTCCATCATGAAATTTTGCAATGCAAAAAGTCCCAACATGCTTCTCGAGGGCTTCTTTTGAAAGAGTGTTTGCTTTAGTACTTCTCTTTGAGCACATGAGTGAAGGAGGTCCCTTCAAAGGACTATGGTGTTTCTTGAATGTAATGAAGCAGAGGCTAGAGGAAAATGTTTTCTACAACCACCTTATTGTTTTCCCAATCAATTTAGAGCCATTCCTATAACTTATTTAAATGTTTCAGAGGAAAAATAGATAACAAGGTATGCATTACTATAAATTACACCATGATGATAAAACCTCACCTAACATCATATTGTAATAGTAAAAAAATGAATATGGTATAGAAACAAAACCATTGCCACTGCGCCTCTAGGTGGATGTGCTTATGTTGTTCCATCAAAAAGTCCCTAGGGAATGTCTTGAACAAAAGGAGGCACAATCAACATTCTTCTAATTTTAAACTTTGGTGCAACTTTGAATTCAGTACAAAGCTTAACAATCATACAAATAGTGATTTCTACCATGACGTCTCACAAGAGAAAAAGACTCATATTCCTTGCCCACCATATGATATTCATCATAATTCCATCAAAAACTTTGAAATAATTTGTAGATCTATCTTCTTTAGAACCTTTTAAACATTCCACCATATTAGATGAATCCCATAGGAAATGTGTACCAAGTTCTTCAAAGACCTTTTTGTAGACCTACACTGCATAAGGACATGTAGTAAAAAGTTGTGAGACAATTTCTTTAAAGAATATACATAATGTGCATCTATTTGGGCCTACCCAACCCCTGTTTAATTTGTTGTCCTAGGTTAGGATTTTATTATTTAAGGCTAGTGAAAGCATTCTTTTGTATTTCAAGGGAGTATGGAGTATCTGTATCACACACCACCACCATTCTTTTCACCAGTGAATGAAGATTCTATGAATGAATTAAAACTAAGTTTTGCAGTAAAGCCCTCATTTCTTGTATTTTTTTACTAAACTAGAACATCTTCGATGTTTTCATTTAACCTTATGTAGTTTTAATATAAGATATTTATATAGTGATCCCATTCTTCTACTTCCTAGATAGAGAGTTCCATGTCTAAGTGTGATTTCCAACCATCTTGTCAACACAATTGTGGGGTATGAGACTTGATATAAACTAGGAAGAAGTACATTGATTGATGTAAATAGTTTATTACAGAATTTGAGAGGAGGAATTTTTCTCTAGCCCTGAGCCTAGGATGTGAGTCTAGCTTCATTTTTTATCTATTTCTAATTCACCATACCATCTAATCTCCTATAAGAGGAAATGCTTGGACTAGTGCTTTCTAAACATCTAGTCCTTTTGAAGATTTGTGGGGCTAATTAAACCAATGTTCAAATGATATGGTTGGGAGATATTTTCTTTTAATGCCCTTCCCTAGAGAAAGGAGTTTTGCACCATACACCACAGACTGTGATTTATCATGACTTTATTGGAAAAGAAAATGATTTTGAATCCCCAACCTCCCAAATTATTTGGAAGAGTAGTTTTATCCCATTTAACCAATGGAATACTTCCTACTACCTTAATCGTGACCATAAGAAATGAAAATTGAATTTTTTTATTTTAGTAAGCATAAATTTAGGCACATGGCTGATTGGACAACAATAAACTAGGATACTCTCTAGTACAACCTTTAGGAGAATTAATCTCCCTGCACTTGACATAAATATATTTACTCAAAACGAAATTATCACTTCCACTTTCTTATACAACCATAAAAAATAAAAAAAACTTACACCCAAAAGGGTTGATAAAGAAGCCTAAATACTTGTAGCTCCACTCCAAAGGATTTTAGTGGAACAGAAAGAGGAAACCAACCCGTCTAGTAATCTGATGCCAGATTGAATGAATTATGAAAAAATATTTTTCTAAATTGATGATCATACATGTTTCGAAACAAAACAGGTTGATGGATGCCTTTAGAAATGGTAATTATCCCACTCTTTCATTTACAATGATAAGGGTTTCATCCAAAAATAGTAAGTGATACATAAAGTAATTCTTTCTCACCTCTATACCATTCAATACACCCATATATTTGTAGCCCTCGTTAATTTTTCTATATGCTTCTACAACTAGGAGAAATAGGATAGGGGATAGAGGACACCCTTGCCTTAGGCCAAGAGAGGCCTTGAAAAAGTAATATGGGACCCCATTATCTAATTTAGAGTGGTCAAACCCATCACCATCTTTTTTATACGTACCAGGCATAAGAAGTTCCAACTTACCCTATCATATGCTTTTGCTAGGTCCAACTTGTCTGCCACTTTAGAGATGTTTTGAGCCTTGATGGAATCAATAATTTCCTGGGTTAAAGAGACAAAGTTGTGGATCTATTTGCCTTGAAGAAATCCAAGTTTATCTTTAGAGATAAAGTCACTAAATAAACTATTAAGACAATGAGTTAGGACCTTTGAAAGTATCTTATGTATTACATTGCAATAAGAATTAGGTCTAAAATCATGAAAATATGCATTGTGAATTTTTTCAGGAATAAGCTTAGGAAAGTTGAATTAAATTCCCCCAAAACCTCTCTAGTGCGTTGGGATTCATGAACAACCTTCAAAATGTATTCCTTTATTAAGTTATAACAGTGCATATAGAATTAAAATGGGAGGCTATCCAGGCCTAGACCTTTCTCTTTTTTCATAGTAAAAATGGCTCCTTTTAGTTCAAATTCTAACACTTATTCTTCCATTTTTTTATTCATATATTCCGAGAACACCTAGGGAAATATGGAGATAACCTATAGAATATTCTATCTGGGGCACCCTATTGGATTTTTGGAGAGAGAGTGAAAAACCTTACCCCTTTCACCACTAAATATTTCAATGAGTGGGTCATTAAGCCATTACTCTTCTTGATTTTCCAATTTTTTCTTTTTCTTTTTCCTATATGAAGAAAATTGATGGAATTTTTTTGTTTTTGTCTTTCTCCTTTATCCTATAGCTCTATTTAGTCTCCATTCCACCTCTATTTTCTCCAATAATAATTGATTCTCCTATTCCAAATACTAGAGACAAGTTATAATTTCATCTATGAACATTTTATTTGGCCATTCTTCACAAACAAATTTTAATCCCTTGTTTGACTATCACAAGCTAACACTAGTAGAAAATGTGAAATTTGTGACTAGGTGACTAAAAACGTTAGTCACCACAACATTTCCAAGTGAAATACTACAAAAAATGAGCAATCTTAAGTGACCCAATTAAAAACGACTAACATAAATCACTAATTTAGTCGTGGGTTAAAATATATGACTAGCTAATAAGAAATACAACTAAAAATGACTAACATGAATGACTAACAAGAATTGTTTCATGGTTAAAAAATTTAAAAATTTAAAGTAAATTTTTATTTTCTTAAAATTTAATGGATAAATTTAATTTTATTAATTTGATAGTTAATTGATTATTAATATTGGATAAATAAAAATACTTTTAACAAGTGGATAAAACGATAATGAAATATATGTTTTACTTTCTCAAATTGCAATCTGTTATTAATTATAAGTATATAAAAGAATATCAAAGTATATAAAACACAGACATAAAGATGAAATACAGAAAGAAAAAATATAAATGGAACCAGAGAAAGAAAAATGACACAAACAAAGGTGAAATAAGAAACAAATGGGAGAAGAAAATTAACGAAAAAAATAAAATATTTAGAAAAAAATTAAAGTGTTGATAAATATAATTACAATAAATCTACTAATTTTGATAACTCAAATGTCATTACATAATAGACAAAAAGAAAGAAAAGAAGAAAGGCGATGAGAAAGAAAAATGACAAAAAAAAAGGTAAAAAAAACCTATGGGAGAAAGGAAAATACTCAAAGAAAAAATAAAATATTTACAAAATAAATTAAATATTGATAAAGTAAATCAATAATCATCTACTAAATTTTTGGATCCAACTCAAAATGCTTACATATATACAAAAACCTGTGTAAGCTAATCTCCCCTCCTCTAGACTTCAATATGAGTTTTTGTTGCGACAACCTTTCCAACTAAGATCTTATTACACCATGTTTTTATAAAGTTTGACACATATTAGTGAGGAACATACCATCAAAATACATCAAGAATGACCCTCGTCATGTGTTGACTTTTATATCACTAAAGTGAACTAGAATGCATCCCATTTTACATCCCAATAGAAAATTTCATTCTTTTTAGACACTTGCTTGAGTCTTCATCTCTCTCTGACACGGGAAAAAAACAAATACTTAATGGAAAAATTTATAAAAGTATTCAAATTCAGGTATTATAAATGAAAGTCCATTTGGTTAGGTTATTTTCCAGCGAGAAATTTTGCAATGCCAAAAGTCCCAACATGCTTCTCTAGGGCATCTTTTGAAAGCATGTTTACTTTTGTATTTCTCTCTGAGCACATGAGTGAAGAAGGTCTCTTCAAAGGACTACAATGTTTCTTGAATGTACTGAAGTAGAGGCTAGAGGAAAATGTTTTCTACAAACACCTTATTGTTTTCCCAATCAATTATAAGCTTAGAGTCACCCATTCCCTGTAGCTTATTTAAATGTTTCATAGAAGCAATAGATAAAAAGGTATGAATTTCTATAAATTCCGCCATGTTGTCAAAACCTCACCTAAGATCATATTATAATAATAAAAAATGAATATGGTATAGAAACAAAACCATTGCCACTCTGCCTCTAGGTGGATGTGCTTATATTGTTCTATCAAAAAGTCCCTAGGGAATGTCATGAACAAAAGGAGGCACAATCAATGCTCTTCTAATTTTAAACTTTGTGCAACTTTGAATTCAATACAAATCTTAACAATCATACAAACAATTATTTCTATCAGGATGTCTCACAAGAAAAAAATACTCATATTCCTTGCCCACCATATGATATTCATCATAATTCCATATAAAACTTTGAAATAATTTGTAGATCGATCTTCTTTAAACCTTTTAAACATTCCACTATATTAGATGAGGCCCACAAGACATGTGTATTGATTTCTTCAAAGACCTTTTTGTAGACCTACACTGTATAAGGACATGCAATAAAAAGGTGAGATAATTTCTTTAAAGAATATACATAATGAGCATCTATTTGGGCCTACCTAGCCCCTGTTTAATTTGTTGTCCTAGGTTAGGAGTTTATTATTTAAGGCTAGTGAAAGCATGATTTTGTCTTTCAAGGGAGTGTGGAGTATCCATATCACACATGACCATCATTTTTTTTCACCAGTGAATGAAGATTCTATGAATGAATTAAAAACAAGTTTTGCAGTAAAGCCCCCACCCCATTTCTTGTATTTTTTGACTAAACTAGAGCATCTTCGATGTTTTCATTTAATCTTATGTAGTTGAGTCTAAGATATTTATGCAGTAATCCCATTCTTCTAGTTCCAAGATAGAGAGTTCCATGTCTGAGGTGATTTCCAACCATCTTTTCAACACAATTGTGGGGTATGAGCCTTGATATAAACTACAAAGAAGTATATTGATTGATGTAAATAGTTTATTAGAGAATTTGAGAGGGGGATTTTTTCCCTAGCCCTGAGCCTAGGATGTGAGTCTAGCTTCATTTTTAATCCATCCTTTATTCACCATACCATCTAATCTCCTAAAGAGGAAATGCTTGGACTAGTGCTTTCTAGACATCTAGTCCTTTTGAAGATTTGCGGGTCTACTTAAACCAATATTCAAATGATATGGTTGGGAGATATTTTATTTTAATTCCCTTCCTTAGAGAGAGGAGTTTTGTAGCATACACCACATACTTTGATCTATCATGACTTTACTGGAAAAGAAAATTTTTTTGAACCCCCAACCTCCCAAATTGTTTGGAAGAGTAGTTTTATCCCATTTAACCAATGGAATACTTCCTACTAGCCTTAATCCCGACCACAAAAAATGAAAATTGGATATTTTTATTTTAGTAAGCATACCTTTAGGCACATGGGTGATTGGACAACAATAAACTAGGATACTCTCTAGTACAACCTTTAGGAGAATTAATCTCCCTCCACTTGACATAAATATATTTACTCAAATGGAAATTATCACTTCCACCTTCTTATACAACCATAAAAAAATACAAAAAATGATACCCAAAATGGTTTATAAAGAAACCTAAATACTTGTAGCCCCAATCCAAAGAATGTTAGTGGAAGGGGAAGAGAAAACCCACCTATTTAGCAATCTAATGCTAGATTGAATGAATTATGAAAAAATATTTTTCTAAATTGATGATCATATATGTACCGAAACAAACCAAGGTGATGGATGCCTTTAGAAATGATAATTATCCCACTCTTTCATTTATTATAAAGGTTTCATCCGCAAAGAGTAAGTGATACATAAACTAGTTCTTTGTCACCTCTATACCATTGAATACACCCATATATTTATAGCCTTCATTAATTTCTCTATATGCTTTTACAACTAGGACAAATAGGATGGGGGATAGAGAACACCCTTGCCTTAGGCTACGAGAGGCCTTGAAAAAATAACATGGGACCCCATTATTTAGTTTACAGTGGCCAGAACCATCCCCATGTTTTTGCTACGTACCAGGGATAGGAAGTTCCAACTTACCCTATCATATGCTTTTGTTAGGTCCAACTTGTGTGCCACTTTAGTAATGTTTCGAGCCTTGATTTAATCAATAGATTCCCAGGTTAAAGAGACAAAGTTGTGGATCTATCCTTGAAGAAATCCAAATTTCTCTTCAGAGATAAAATCACTAAATAAATTATTGATACAATGAATTAGGACCTTTGAAAGTATCTTATATATTACATTGCAATAAGAATTAGGTCTAAAACCACGAAAATATGCACTGTCAAGTTTTTTGGGAATAAGGTTAGGAAAGTTGAATTAAATTTCCCTAAAACCTCTCTAGTGTGTTGGGATACATGAACAACCTTCAAAATGTATTTCCTTGATTAAGTTATAAAATTATATATAGAATTAAAATGGGAGGCCATCTAGGCCTATACCTTTCCCTTTTTTCTTAGTAAAAATGGCTCCTTTCAGTTGAAATTCTAACACTTCTTCCAATTTTTTATTCATATATTTCGAGAAGAACTAGGGAAATATGGAGATAACCTATAGAATATTATAGATGGGGAACCCTATGGAATATATGGAGAAAGAGTAAAAAGCCTTACCCCCTTCTCAACTAAATATTTGAATAAGTGGGTCGTTAAGCCATTACTCTTCTTTATTCTCAAAATATTTTTTTCCTTTTTCCTATATGAAGAAAATTGATGCAAAAATTTGTGTTGTTGTCTTTCTCCTTTATCGATATAGATCTATTGTTTCGTCTCCATTCCACCTCTTTTTTCTCCAATAATAATTGATTCTCCTATTCCAAACACTGGAGATAGGTTATAATTTCATCTATGAACATTTTATTTCGTCATTCTTCAAAAACAAATTTTAATCCCTTGTTTGACTGTCAGAAGCTAAGTGTGCTAATTCTCCTTGAAATTTAATGACCATATCTTAGTAGCAGGCATAAGTATAGTTATGTTATTTTCAAATTGGACCATGAAGGAATAATGATGCGACAGTTGGAGGCAAACCTAAGAATCCTCAACTAGTCTTTTAACATCTTCCTCTTGGAACTAGCAATGGTTATATAAATTGCAGAAGAGGCCACATCATTCCATGAGCCATATAAAAGAGAACAGGCAGATGATTTAATATGCCTCTGAATTCTACCCATTAATGATGGGATAAATTCAAGAAAAATAGGTCTTAAGAGACCAAAACCCTATTCAACGTTTTTTCCACCTCTTCTTCATTTTATAAAAAATTACAAGATGTTGGACAAATATTAATGGGTTTAGGGTATACCAAATGGTTTTGATCAAGAATTTCCAAGAAATAGTTATTAAGAGGATTTAAGTGAAAATTATCCCTTGAAGCCTCCCATAGATAGAGATCTAGATTAATGTCTTTCCCTGAATGAGATTCAAGCTAGCAATTAATTTTGAGGGTGCTAGGTCATAAAAAAAAAACCATGTCCAAATATACACCACAAAAATTTAGAACTGTAACATTGACACCATTCTCCATAATGTCCAAATGTATAAAAATAATCAAATTATGAATACATGAAACAAAAGCTCTAAACTTTGGGCTCTAGCCAGTGAGTAGCCTTCTTGAAATAGCTATAGAATAAAGTCTAGCAAAAGACGAATTTTAGAGCCAACGCTCTATAGTGGCATGTGCTCAAGCCCTACCAACCATGATTTATTGAATGAGAGTGATATCTTGATTATGATATTTGACTAAATACATCATGGCTATATTCTTCTAGGTACCCTCCAATCACTTAGCATTGAAAGAAAGAATAGCCATGTCTTACATGTCCTTAGGGTTTTCCCTGCTTTAATGGCCTTCGAGATAGTTGATTTTTTCCCTTTTTTGATATCTAAAACCATATGTTGTTGGGATTTTAGTAAGTTGTATTTAAACTCAACTAGGTTAGGGAGAATCTTGTTCAAATCCAAGCTCATATGGGATGATAGTTTGTACTTGGGCCTCGCGTGTGACTGCAATTCATGTAAATTGCGAGGGTTGGTATTGAGTCCAAATATTTAGAGGATGTAGTGGAAGATGGGACATGGATGGTGGCTACTAAGAATCCATGAGGATCAACAAACTTGGAGGAAGAGGTATCGCCATGTTGGACCCCATTTCATAACGGGGTAGCAACGTTGCCTGTTTAATCGCTGTCAGGGGGATCCAAGGGGGACGACAATGATTTTATGATCCCCCACCTAACAGGGGTTTGGGGGCAATGCCCCCAAAGATAAAATTAGATGTAAATTTTCCTTGTAAAATATTGTAATTTCGTAGTCAATCTGAGCCGTTCATTAGGCAGATGATATGATGGTAGAAGTTACGTTTAATTTTGGGTTTTTTACCATAGAAGGATACTCCTCGCTATATATGAGGGAATTGTATTGTGTCTATGTATATGTGTATTTTAAGTGAGAAAGAGAGAGGATATTATGTGAGAGAGAAGAGAAAATTATAACGGATCTATTGTAGGTTGTATATCTTCATTTTGCTAGATAGTATAAAGGAAGGACTAGTTTTTTCTCCATGGACGTAGCCCAATTTGGGTGAACCACACATATTTCTGTCTCTCGTGTTTTATGAATTTTCTATGTTTTTGTTTCTATAATATTTTATGTGTTCCATTGCTCTATAATATATAATTTTTTAACAGGCCCTTCTGCGATGGGTTATCAACATCATCTCATTATCTAGGAATTTCAATTAGAAATTCTTCCTTCAATACCTTGGGACTTGTATTTATCAATGGAAAGTTTCCTCGCCCTTGGTGACAGGTTTTCATCTTAGCCTTTGATCGCAAATTCTATGTGGTTCTCATCTTCAACTCATTCATTCACACCATACATATTTCAATGCAGTACCTTGAGAGCCACTAACATCATTGGTGGTTTCTCTCGCATTTGTTAATGAATTACATCATTGGTCGGTAATTAGATGGTGTTTTCCATGTTTGACTCCAACTCCTTTATTCACATGGTTAGACTTGTGCATTGGACGATCGAGTGAATGAGATAGAAAATCCTGTATCTAATTCCATCCATATGGGCTACAATTTCAGGATTAATGCAAGATTACAAAACATTATGGCTATGATCATACAAACAATCATCTAACCATAGGTCCACTGTTTATCATCAGTGGAAATGTCTTTTTTATCGTTGTACATGTAATGTTAGCTTATGTATTGAGCATAGGTATGCATCCCTCAACAAAGATATCATGATGAAAATGTATTGTAATAGATGATGATCCAACCAGTTACTCTTAATCCAAACTTGTCACAAGGTAAATAACTCTAGTCATCAACCACTTTAGCACCACATGACCAAAATTATGACATTATGCTATTCTATATTAGCAAATAGGAAAATCAATGGATCTATGCCCTTTTTTCAATACGCTAAGATGGAAATATGATGAGGGATTTTAGCCCTTGAGGGTTATACTTAACTACCTATGTGACCAAGGGATATGACCAAGAGCCAATATAATATAATATTGATGAATTTGCATGAGCCACACCTTCTAATGAGGTAACGATATGTCGAGGAAGCTTATCCATTCGACTTTAAATCTTAAGCTCCTTGTGATAATAGCATGTGATCATGAACTTATGTATTATGATATCGGTGGTTTTGCAAACCTGTTCCTTTGATAAAAACATTGATATGTGGAGGGTATGGTAGATGGAAAATCTAGTTCTAGAAATTATTCTATCCATTAACTGACATAGGGTGTGATCTGAAATAATGTGGATTGTGAGCATATTGGTGCTATAAGAATATTTCATGTTTTTAAAAAAAAATTACTATCCTTTTAGCACCTCGAATCACCTACTAGGTGCTTTGTTCCTCCCTTTTTTCTCCTTAGCCTCTCTCCTTTGTTCCTCTCCTCTGGTCATCAAGCTCACTATGGATCAAATTTCCTATGAATCATTCGTACTTTAATGTGCTCACTGAGCATGATATTTATAGCCATTTAAATGTGAATTAAAGTGCTCCCTCAATGTTGGGATGACATATAAAACATATTCAAACATCATTCATATTACAAAGAGGGTCTTCACCTAATACATATCTAAAAGGGTCTCATGTACCCATATTGGGCTCCCCCTAGCTTTGACACCAATGACAACACATTATTCAATAACTCCTTGTAGTGAAATGGAAATTATTCTTCACCCTACTTGTTTTAGGTGTATGTTCCTCATACTAAATATATTTTAAAATTGCAAAATATCATTGGAAAGTTGTTTTGAGATATTTTGATCTAGGTGGATATTGGTGGCCACCTGCCTATTCCACCTAGACCCCCCAGTCAGTTTCATTTGTTTCCTTGTTCATTTCATCATTTACTATTTTAGCATTTTTCGGGTCTTGAAATTCTGAAGCAGTTTTGACCCCCTAAATGGTTTTTTTGGGGTCCACAGCAAGCCCATAGCCATAGGAAAGGGCCTATAATGAAACATGTATTAATCAAAGAGACCTTTCCAACAAGGTATTGTATGTGCCAAACGGAGATAATATGACCAAGTTACAACCCCGGGAAGTTGGCTGCCCAACTAACCCCAATGGGGCCCACAAACTCTTAGTGTTACATCTCCTGGGGTTAGAGTTTTCTCATGTTTTCCAATAATAAATAGGCCCTTGAGCCTCATCGTAACATATTTTAGAGGCATGTCGCCATGACATCCCTTCTTAGAGATAAGTTACCATCATCCGAGCTATCTTATTTCTATTCTATTTGTAAGCATAGTTCAATATTTTTCTATTAATGAAATGAAGTTTTTTTTTTTTTTGTTGCATCTCTTTGTTCATGACTATATTATAACTTTATAAGTTGTTGCATTCTTGTTTAAGTTTGGCACAGTGGTATCAGAGCGGTTTTCTCTTTCTCTATTTTTCTTTCCATGTTCCCAACGAGGTTAGGGTATAAGGAGTTAGGGCTTGATCTAGTTGAACCATTGCAAGATCATCCTCACAAAACAAACTACCTCCCATGGTAGAAGAAAATAAAGATAAGGGGGCAAGAGATCCTTTCAAAATGTTTCTCGAGGAAGCCCTCGAGGGATAGAGGGACACGATGATGGATAACTTTGTGCAGATCCTTCGACGACTACCCACAGGAAATGCATATTCATCCAACAGCCACTCTAGATGCGCTAATCATTTTAAGGTACAATTTAACTTTGATATTCCCATATTCTAAGGCCTGATAGATTTAAACATCGTAGATAAATGGTTAAATCTATTAGAAGGATATTTTTCAGTTCATGGCTTTTCCCATTGGAAAAAGATTACTTTTGCACTTCCTAAAGCTTTCCCACACGTCAAGGACTGGTGGGAAACCTACTGTGAACAAAAAGACGAGAGTGAATCCTCGTTGTTTTCAACCGCATCCACTTGGAATTATTTCGGAGATGCCATCAAGGAAAAATATTACCCTTTCGTGAGCTATGAAGACAAATACATAAAGTGGACCATGCTACGGCAGGGAAGGGACCAAGATGTGCCAAAGTTCACAAATAATTTCCATACCCTTTGCATGAAGCTCGGTATCAAGGATACTAATTGGAATTTGGTGCTAAAGTATCGCGACTATCTACATAAGTACATACAGGACAAGATGGAGTTCCTAGACACTTCCTCGCTTGGCACGACATATCGGTTCGCTGTCAAGATTAAGAAGAAGTTTAAATAGAATAAATAGGACTTTGGATCTATGGATCCAAAGCAAGGAAAATGTGCCCCCAAACCACAGAACAAAGGACCAAGCCAAGGCAGGGCTACCCAGGACAGCTCGTCGAAGCTACCAGAAAAGGACAACACCCTGAATACAAAGAAGGACATGGGAAAATGGTGTGAATTCCATAATATCTCCACTCACAATACAAGTTAGTGTGGGCTAGCTAGTCACTGTTGGCCGAGATGAAGGCTTCCAAATCAGATGGAAGTTTCGGCTCTAAATCAGAAACTGATAAGGGAACTGACAAAGGGAAGAAGATCATTGATGTGGAGCCTAGTGCGACTATGGCTACCATCGAGATCCATAATATTGAGCCTGAAGATCCAGAGGAGGGGGAACACCTCTTACACTCACAGATGTGGGTGAAGGGTTCTCCGCTGCACTTCATTGTCAACAGTGGGAGCCAAAAGAACCTCATTTCAGTAGAGGTCATGAAGCAGTTGGGCCTAACGAATACAACATATGAACATTCGTACACCATCTGGTGGCTTCACAAAGGATGAGATATTCGCATCAGCCAACATCGTCACCTTCCCTACAACATCAAGCCCTTCACGAATGAGGTATTGTGTGATGTTTCTCCTCTTGAAGTTTGTGATGTATTGTTAGGATAACCATAATTGTGGAAGCGACATGTTGTATATGAATTTAGACCTCGATCTTTGATTATTACTTTGGCCAATCTGTTGTATAGGATATTGGAGGTATCCCCGCCTACTGTCATCTCTTTGATCACTGCAACGAAATGTAGTAAGATCATTTCCTAGACGAGGACATTTATTTTCCTTATGATTCGCCCTCAGGGTAAGAAAGGTTGTGGCCACGGCTTCTAGGCAGGGCTCCTCTACATAGTAGTAGCAGATGGATAAGGTCGTGGAGGAGTATAGGGATATTTTCACCTCACCCACACAGGTACCTCTCCACTATCAGGTTAAGCACTCCATCGATCTGACTCCGGGCATGCCGCTAACCAATGGACTGATCTAATGACGCTTTGTTCTGGAGAATGATGAGGTCAAGAGGAAGTTTCAGGAACTATTATAGAAAGGGCCTGATTCAAGAACTATTATAGAAAGGGCACATCAGGCCAAACTCATCACCTTGTGGGAGACCGATTGTATTGGTACAGAACAAGGATGGGACCTCGAGGCTCTATATTGACTATCGAGAATTGAACAAGATCATTATCTAGAATAGGTACCCAATCCCACGGATTGATGACCTTGTAGACCAACTCAAGGGGGCCAAATATCTCAGCAATATTGACTTGAATTTAGGTTATCACCAAGTGTTTATCAAACCCTTTGATGTGTGGAGGACTTCTTTCAAATCCAAGGAGGGCCTTTTCTAATGGTTGGTCATGCCATTCGGATTGACGAATGCCCCTACAACCTTCATGAGACTGATGGACAACATCTTATGACCTTTCACCAATGGATTCGTGGTGGTGTATTTAGATGAAATCTTGGTATTCAACTAGAGTTGGGAAGAGCACTTCCACAATATTCGACAGGTCCTTCAAACCCTGCTCCAACACAAGTTGTGTGCTAACTTGGAGAAATGCACCTTTGGCCTAACCGAGGTTCAATATCTGGGGTACATCATTGATGGGCAGGGTGTACATATGGACCCATCCAAGATACAAGTCATTCAGGATTGGCCAACCCCAACCACTCTAACATAGCTCCGCAGCTTTTTAGGTCTTACCAATTTCTACCATCGGTTCATGTTGGGGCTCTCTCATATCACTTAGCCTTTAATTCAAGTCAACAAGGGCAGAGTGAAAGCAAAGTTTTTTTGGTTGGAAACCCAACAACAAGCATTCTTTGAGTAAAAGAATCACCTATGTTCTACACCAGTGCTCACATTACCAAACTTGCAACAACCATTTGAGATTGAGACAAATGCCTCTGACTATGCTATTGGTGTGGTTCTTACTTAGCATAGGCATCTAGTGGCTTACCAAATGAGACACTTTCAGACACATTTTGAAAGTATCCCACTTATGACACAGATATGTATTCCATTGTGTAGGCCTACCATCAGTGGAAGCATTACATTCTATGGAAGGAATTCCCATCCACACAAACCACCAATCTCTATAGTTCATATAGACATAAGGGAAGTTACATAACGATCACCATCAAAAATGGTTGTCCTATTTGCAATAGTTCCATTTGAACATTAAGTATAACAAGGGCAATGCCAATATGTCGTTGTTTGCGTTAGCCGACCATCGGTTATGGCGCTGATCACTGTGCTCAATGCCTATGGGCACAAGACATCGGGGTGGACACATGTTTACAAGAGCAATCCAGAATTCAGCAACATATACCAGACACTCCTGGAAGGGAAGCAAGTTCCAAATTTTCACCTTCGGGATGAACTGTTATGCCACCTCAGACACATCATTGTTCCTTCAAGTGAGCGTGCCAATATGATTTGGGAGACACACTACAGTCGAGTCGCTGGACATTTCAGAGTAGAGAAAACAGTGGTAGTATTGCAGAAGTAGTTTTATTGGCCAAAAATTTGTCAGGATGTTCGGAAGTACATTAGATCCTGCACTGCCTACGTCATTGCCAAACCAACCATCAAGAAGACATGATTATATATACACCTTTTTCTACTCCTAGCTGGCCTTGGGAATCTATCTACATGGATTACATGCCAAGCCTTCCTTCTACTAAGCATGGTAACAACTACATTTCCATGGTCTTCGACAGATTCTCTAAGATGGCCATCATGGAAGCCTGCAGGAAGAGTATCACAGCAGAGGCCACTGCTAAGCTCTTCTTTGAGTGAGTATGGGTACACTTTGGGATCCCATAGTCCATTGTCTCAAATCGGGACAATAGATTCCTAAGTGCATTTTGGTTAAGTCTCTGGTTGATGCTGGATACAAAACTTACTAAGTTCATGACTTTCCATCCTCAAACTGATGGCCAAATAGAGGTTTTCAATAGGATGATTGCACACATTTTGCACATGTACAACTCAAATCATCCACACACGTGGGATGAAAGTCTCCCCTATTTCCAACAAAGTTACAAAGGAGCTCTCCACAACTCAACAGGCCACAACCCCTCTTAGGTAGGGCTGGTATTTCAACCATTAGGCCCCATTGATGTGGCCATACCATTTGCAACCCCTTAGGTAGATTCAAATCACATTCAGTCCGAAGCTAAAAGGGATGACAACTTCATTAAGCGCATTCAACACATTCGCTAGTAGGTCCATGATATATTGGATAGATCAAATGCTAAGTTAAATCAACACCATGGTCAACATTGAGTGCCACACAAATTCTAGGTGGGTGACAAAGTTTGGCTACATTTGCAAAAGGAGCGCCTTGATAGACCCCACCGCAAGCTTCACCCGCTCCGATATGGGCCACACATCATCACCAAGTCCGGCAACGACAATGCCTTTGAGCTCAACATCCCACCATTCCTTGGTTTGCACACAGTGTTCAATGTAGATCGCCTTCGTCCATACTTTCCACCATTGTTGGACACATCTAACATTGCAAAACATCTCACACCAACAAAGCTCAACCCGGACTGCATGAAACAAGCCACAACTGGTCAGATCATGGACACACAGGTCAATAACACTCGCCAATAGAGGATACAACTATATCGAGTTGTTAAAGCATGCCAACTCCTTCACCAATGCAAGTGGTTCACTAGGGACCAGGTTCAACAAAAAATTCCTCACCTCATGGAGGCTCTGCACGCAATGGGGGCCATTACTTCCTTAGGGGGGAGGAATGATCCAAGTGGATATTGGTGGGCACCCACCTATTCCACCTAGACCCCCAAGTTAGTTTCATATGTTTCCTTGTTCATTTCAGTATTTACTATTTTTAGCAATTTTTCGGGTCCTGAACTTTTGGAGTAGTTTTGGCCCCCTAAAACGACGTTTTTTTGGGGTCCATGACAGGCCCGTAGCCACAGGCAAGGGCCTATAGCGAAACCTATAGTACTCAGAGAGACCTTTCCAAAAAGGTATCGTACACGCCAAACGTAGATAATATGACCAAGTTACAACCCCATGAAGTTGGTTGCCCAACTAACCCCAACGAGGCCCACAAACTCTTGGTGTTTCATCTCCTGGGGTTAGGTTTTTGGTTGTTTATGGTTTTATCATGTTTTCCAATAATAAATAAGCCCTTGAGCCTCATTGTAACACAATTTAAAGGCGTGTAGTTGCCACATCTCTTCTCAAAGATAAGCTACCATCGCTCGAGCTATCTTATTTCCATTCTGTTTGTAAGCATAGTTCAATATTTTTCTATTAATGAAATGAAGTGTTTTTTTGTTGTATCTCTATGTTTATGCTTATATCTGTAAGTTTTTGCGTTCCTATTTAAGTTCGATCATATTTCATATAAAATATTAAAATCTATGTGTGTCATTGATACATGTTGTCTCATCAATATTTAACATCTAAACAAATTGTTTAGGCCTTTAAAAATTTCCTTGAAGTTTATGACCTAAAAAACATAGGAAAAATATAATAGTTTCATCATATCACTGTTGTCTTGGATTTCCTTCTATGCCTCAATGTAGCACATATGCCCATGCGACACACTAGGATCACACCAAGTCGTCTTCTCTATCACCAAACCTGCTCTGTCATCGTCCAATCCTCCTTATCTCTCCTTTTCATCACCTACATTATTTTCTTTACTCTCCTCCTTTTTTTCCCTTTTCTTTTTCATCTTGTTTTCTTCCTTCATTTCTCTTCTTTCTCTTTATATTTCCTTTATATCTATCTTCTAATGGCCCCATCTAGGCTCACTAGTTTTCACCAAGCACCTAACAAAATCTATTGTGACATGGAATCTATTATTTTTTATGGGGATGGGAAGGCATCGTCCTCCACTTCACTTCCACCATCAAGAAAAATACACCCATATACGCAATGGAATGGATCATCCCTACCTAGATCAATTTTTATTAGGCTCTAGAAGTTGGGCGGAATTAATTTCACCCAAGCACCTCGAAACCACCACCACTCTTGTTCCATGTGAAAACCATCTATTGGTTTTGGGATGTTTGGAACATTTCCAAAACCACTCCTCAATACACTCAAATTCACTTCAATTTTCACTGAGCTACTTAGATTTCATGATATCCACATTGACTCTAACGCTGTCACAACACACCCCAGTCCTCTTCCTCTACCATCATGGGATAAAAGGTCACTAACAATTGTCAGCATGGGGCTACCATGTTTCCTGACAAATGGAATCTATATCACCTCCATGCCACTTACCACATCATCAAGTATGGATAAATCCAAAATTTTCAAAAATTCACACACACACACACACACACACACACACACACACACATATTTCTATGAAACCACACCAATGGTTGAGGAAACCCCAATTAAACTTCTACACCAAAAATTATCTTGTTTTGAAGACCATATGACCTTATCACTATAACTTTAGCTCTCATACCAATTTGTGTTGCACCCACGGTTGAGAACTATAACATACCAATGCGTAGGGTGTTCAAAAATTCTATTCCTTGGCAAAATTTAGGATATATGATTGTTCTTTTAAGAAAATAAAATAAATAAAAAACACATGCCATACTAGAATTCTTGCAAATTAAAAAAACCATATGTATATGCAATGAAATTTGCTATAGTCATACTTATCATAGAAAGAATGATAACAATTAATTTACATGACATAAATATAAAAACACATGAAAAAAAACATACTTATCTTTTAATGAAATATTCATCAACCAAATGTAGATGTTGGATGTTCCATCCAACCATAGGCTCTGTTGCATATCTAGTCTCTACAATAGTCACCCTTGAGCTAAGGCTATGATATCGTAAATATGGTTTCCTAGGCCAAATATATCTCTCACAAATATTTAGCACTTAAGGCTTCTCCATTTACACAATTTTCATAGTAGTCAAAACTATCAAAGATACTAAACCATTTCCAATGGCAATCTCAACCTCTAGCTCTCTTTCCCCATTTGAATCTACACAACCCAAGGAAAGGAACACATTTATCTACAATGTAATCCCTTAGGCTATTCTACTTCCTTCTAGGTATCTCGTGATATTGGTCAAGAAATATTGATGCTACAAGCTCTAGATACTCTTGGTCTATGCACAAGTTCACTAGTAGTAACAATGCATTCAAGCACTTATGTATTTCTCAACTAAAGAATAACAAATATTAACATATAGCCACACAAAGGCTCTTTTCTGTAAAACTCTTCTTCTCTTGAAGATGTAAGAATTGTAAAATGGAAGTGACGAAGAATGAACGAAAAAAATGAAAAAAATCTATGATTAAATATGCATGCTTTGATAATGTCAAATGGCCTCACCAAAGACGCTCACATAATCATCTTTTCCATTAATTTCCCAAAATGGATATAATAAAAATGTAAGCCAAAAAGGTTTGGCCTCTTTATCTACCTTTCTCTCATGGAATCATAGTCCCTATACTCTTATCCTTGTTCATCTACAATTGATGATGTTTTTATTGTTAATATTGGAAATCATCACATAGCCAATATATCTAACCTTTTTTCATGTACACCATACATTATAGATCTAAGGTTAGAACTTGGGGTACTATGGTTTAGGTATTTCCCACCATATCGATTCACACTCATTTCTTGATATGTACAATCAATAAAAAAATATTTAGTTCACTACCATATATTTCTTATTGTCCACATATTTTCTTCTTCATAATGTATCTAAATTGATCATACATGTTAAAATATATAAAATTTTATTTAATATCCATCTTAGGCCCCCCACACAAACAAACTTTGTTATGGAACACTAGTTTAGAAATTCTTATCTCTATTTTAAGGGCTACATGCAGCTTACACTTGATGATTTACTTAAACCAAGGTCACAACCTAGTGGCATGTTGTCTATGAGGATTTTCATTCATTTGCATTGATAAAATTCATGTTTTTTTATTCTACCTTGAACTTCAAAAAATATTTTGAATGGTTTTAAGACTTGTGTTTGCTAAATGCCATGATGTTTTTTTTGAAATTGGACTCTTTTTGAGTTTTGGTTATTCCTTATCTCAGTATATCCTTGTTGATAATTAAATTGCTTTCCTTCACATTAACTTCCCTGAATGAGGATTTAGATAGCTCATGAATCATACAACCTATGACTTTTAGTGGAAGCATGTTGGTTGAATCATTGTTGTCTTATTGCCTTAATTGCAAGATTAGGAATGAAATGTGATTGGCCAAAACCTTGTTTTAAGTCACTAGTTTAACAACCATTATCTCTTTAGATGATGGTGGATAACCTGTTAATGGAGTTTTTAATTAACCCAACGTTTCAGAATTCCAAGTGAGTCCATCTTCGGGGGATATGCTAATATTATAAGAGAAGATTAATGATGTAATGTAGAGTTGAAACTTATGTATGTATAGATCTAGATTTTGGAAAGGAATAATGAGAAAAGATTAAGTTGGCCTTATTTATTTAATATTTAATATTTGTTTAATAAATGATTTAATTAGGAATTAATTTGATGTTCTTATGAAAATTGGGGTTATTAATGTTTAAATTATTTGGTATGTTGACTTTTAATTTAATGTTTGACCTAATTAATGTATTTAATTATAATATTAACATATTTATTTAATGGATTTAAATGTATAATTTTAAAATTGTTTTAAAATTTTGGAAGTATCTGATTAGAATGTAGATTAATGAGTTTTAATTTAAGGATGAATTGTGCTTATCTAATTTGTTTTTATAATTATTTAATTGGTGTTAGATATACATCTTAGGATTGATTTTTTTTTTTAATAGTGAATCCATACAGGTGGGGAGAATCTTATCTCTATTCCAAAGACTACATACCCAACTTACACTTGATATTGCCCAAAATCTCAAATATTTTTTTTAGTATATGTTAACCTTATGACATGTTGTCTATAAAGGTTTCCCTTCACATGTATTGATAAATATTATGTGCATGAGATCTTGAACTTTGAATATATTTTAAATTGTTAAATTTCTTGATTAACTTTTCTTTCATGTATTGATAAATATTATGTGCATGGGATCTTGAACTTTAAAATTAATTTAAATTGTTAAATTTTTTAATTAACTTCTCTTTCAAATTTAATTTTGTTTGGGTTTTAAGTATCCTCGTTGAGAATTAAAATGTTATATTCTTTCACCTCAACCTCTCTCCTCAATTAGGATTTTGGATACTTATAAAGGATTTTGGATACTTATGAATCACACAACCTATGAGTTTTAGTCCAACCTAGGCATCTTAATTTGGATATTAAGAAATTAGGAATGTAATATGGTTGGCTGAAAATTCAAAACTAAAAGTCATATTCATTGAACGAGGTTGAGGATAGATTTATATAGTTTTTTTTGAATCTTTGATAGTTAAAAAATATTGGTTAACCTTCGAAATTGTTTGATCATTCCCTAAATAAAGTGAATGCACCTTTACCTCTTTTCTATCCTTGAAAAAATATTCTTAGAACATGAAGCATGTTTGATGAAGGAAAACGTCTTACATCCCAATAATATTGTTGGTTGCGGATGATACAATTACGTACCGACGAAGTATTGAAAGGAAGTAAAGTATCGGAATGAGGAGTATTAAAAGGAAGTAAAGTATTGGAATGAGGGCATTGAAATATTACCTGCACTCATTTTTGATACATTTGAGTCGTTGAATTTAACGAATCTGAGGGTTTCCTTTAGTTGTCACGCGGATACAATTTTTTATTTTAATATAAATGATATTGGATGTGTAAATTTATTTTGAAATCATTGGATTAAATCTTATATTAAGATATTTTTGGTTGTATATTGATTTTTTCATTACTCAAACATAGCACCTTGATATTCCTCAAAGCCAAACAAATTAAGTTTTAAGTTTTGTTTTAGAATATTATAGCAAGAATTTGGATTTGAGAGCATAGTTGTTTTAACGTGTTTTCAGTTTTACAAAAGTGTGACTTGAGGGCATTAATATCGTATTGTTGTTTTCCTATTTTAAAAGAAAAATTTCAATTTTAGTTTTGTTTTAGCAATTGAAGATAATGAAATGAACAAAGTAGTGGCATTATGTTTAGAGGATTCAATTTCATCGTAGATTTTATTTCAGCATTGAGTTCACTAATTGGAATATTTAGGTAGAGTTTAAAGGCTTTTAGAATTTGATATGTTATTTTGTCTTTTCATCAATTTTAGGTGCAAAGTTTTCTCATCGTTCAAAGCATCTAAGTCACTTGGAAGGTAAGGCATTTTTCTTTAGGGTGGTTTGTGGGATTAGATCTCCCATTGATGGAAGGAGTAGTCCACTCTCGTTGAAGAGTATGGTCATCTTACTTTTGATCATTATTCTTTTAAGGAGTTACTAGGGATTTTTCAATAGATTCAGTTATATAAACTAAACATTAAAATGCTTGGGATTTTTTCAAGAAATTAGAGTTAAGTGTTTTAACAAACCCCATCAGTAATGTGACTGATAACTTGTTTTTTATATTTCATTAAAGGTGTTCACTACCCTTAGACCTTAAAGCTCATTAAATACCCATGTTTATAAAGCTCATTAAATATCCATCTTTATATATTTGGATGAAAGATGAATTCGTACATTGCACAAAATTTGGTTGTAATTTATTTATTAGAAGTTTAAATCTTTTTCCTGGATTTTTATTTATGAGGGGTTTCATCCAAGGCCAAGCTAGCCAATTGTATACCTTTTTATGATGTCAATCCTATTTGTGAAATATTGGAAGTAGTGAATCACTTTTTTGGGGAATGTAAGTATGCGAAGCATTGTTAGTTTCTTGAGGATCATTGCTCAAGTATACTTCATAGTAGTGTTTACTAATGGTGTTGGATTTGACACTATTTGAGGAACTCAATTTACTTACTTTAGGGAACATTAGGTTTTAGAATACTTTTTCTCATGAATTTAACTTCTTATAAAGGATGCTCACTCTTTTAGCTTAGGTTAGTATTAAGCCTACAAAATGCTTAAAAAATTATTTAGGACAACTAAGGATAAATCTAACCATATGTCCCATGATTCTACCATATTCCCCACACCAATGGAAAACCATAAATAAACCGAGCTTAGAACATCTAAAAATAAATTTGACACCATACTTGTGAAAGTATTTCGCAAATTTTCCTACATGTATGACAAATCATAAGTAAAACAAACTAGTAGATCTTTTAAAGCCCATCTCTAAGGACATATAGGTGACATTTTCCACATGTGCATTTCCAAGTAATTTAACCTGGAAGAGTCCTACAATTCTAAACATGTCAATTGCATTGATCAACTGAAAGTCATTGTTTCAACATCCAATTACTAACGCCTTATCATTCGGAAATATTTGGAAATTAGAAAACATAGTACTAATTTTAATATTTTTATTGGCAAATGACCACAAAATTAACTAAAATATTAGAAGCCTATTACTAGCTGTGACATATATCTTAACTGATTAGCAAATGTTGAGGGGCATCAAAACACTTATTATTGATACCATTACACTTATAAGTTAATTTTAAATTATTATTGTTATTATAATTAAAAAAATTAATATATGAATTAAAAGACATATTTTGAAAAACATGTATCAAGTTTTTTAACCATAAAAATTTAGCCCGCTTTAATATGGAGATTTTTAACATGTAAATAAGCTTTATTACAATACCATAAACCAATATACTAATTTATAAATACCACAAGTCCAATATACTAATTTATAAATACCACACCTCTAATAATAAATCCATAGAAAAAATAAAAAATAAAAAATAAAAACATTTTTCAAAACTATAGCTCCGGGCTTCCAAGATCAGAAACAAAATTATTTAATGAGTCATAGAAACAGTACAATGTTGAAGAAATCTGTTCTTTTAAAACCCTAATGTCGCCGCAAACATTTGTTTGAGAAATTGAATCCAGGCGTCTCTTAATACTCTAGCTACATCTGATGCAGGCAGTGAAAACCCCTCAGCTCGGACAAGCTTGCTGCGAAACAACCTCTTTCATCGCGATTCTGTGTTCGCGTCGAGTTATATTCAATCGAAAGCGAAGAGCATCAAGCAGATTAAGCCGCTCTTGGCTTAAGGTGCCACTATCTGAATGAAACGCCCATAACAATTTCTTGTATACTATCAACTCCCACTCGTGTGCTGCTCTCATAATTTTTTCTCTCACAAAAGTGCCGCCATTATTCTCCGTAGGAACTCCACAGTCGTCTCTCTTGTCATTCCTTCTCTTACGGCATGCTTCACCCGATTCCCTTGACTTTAGATTTAGCTCTTGTCCTTTTGAATCTGAAGAATTGAACCTTCTGGATATTTCATCATCAGCTTCTGGATTCTGTATTGCATTGCCCGCAGGTGACTGATTGCGGTGCTTTTCTTCACGGGTCCTTCTGATAGGATTTCTTTTAGGAGAAACCAGAGGGCCTATATCATCTATTTTGGGGTGCTCCAAGTCCTTTACGCCGTTACAAGTCTTGTCAGTTTCTGAATCTTCTTTTGTACGTCCAGGCGCAATTTCTGTAATTAGCCTCAGTTTTCTCCTTACACCAGAAATTCTGGAATTATTGGCACCATCTTCTTGTGTGTGCCGAGGTGCAATGTTTGCGATTAGCTTCAGTTTTTTCGTTGCACCTGAAATACTTGCATTATCGCCAGTGTTTCCTGGTATCCCTCGAGGCACAATGTTTGCAAGTGGCCTCAGCTTTTTCTTTCGAACAGAAGTTTTGGAACTATCGCCAGCAAGAACTGTTGGCTTAGGGTTGACATCCCGGATCCTCTTCCTTCCACGACTTCTATGAGGCACTGCAGCAACCTTTGTTTCATTGGGCAAAGGTTTCAAAGAAACTCTGCCAGTGGTGCCCATGGTCAGAGACTGGATTACTTGCTCGATGCTTGGATTTCTTTCCTGCGTAACAAAACACAACATTACTTTATTGCTAATGATAACTTAGAATATCGTGAGTAGAGGTCAATCCAATTAGTGAAAGCGTTTGGTTTTTTCAATTTTGTAAATATTACTAAACAGATAAGAAAAAACGAAAAGAAAAACTGGAAATCCTAACCCATTTATTCTACACTCCACCTCATGGATAACCATAAACATTCTAATTAAAAAAATAAAACTATTTTAGTTTAAGAATGTTGCGAAACGCATAAGAAGAAATCAAAAGAGAAACTGAAAGTCGTGACCAATCTATTCTACACTCCACCTCTACCTTATGGATAACCATAAGAAGTCTAATTCAAAAAATTGAACTATCTTATTTTGAGAATGTTGCTAAACGCATAGGAAGAAACCAAAAGAGAAACTGAAAGTCGTAACTAGCGTAAAGGCAGAAGAAAGAAATCAAAAGAGAAACTGAAAGTCGTAACCTGCCTATACAGTTAGAGAACATCCTAGCCACAATACACTTGAGAGAGACCTTCAGGCTGAGCTGAATCTTAATACCAGAATGTGCTTTGTATCAACACCTCATACAGGCATGGGGTTATTATTTTCAGAATGATAAAGGAACTTAACCCTTTATTAGCAGATGTTTCATGGAGAATTCCTCTCACATGGAGAACTGTAATCTGGATTTGTGAATTCCCATATTGTTTAAGAAATTTTGATCCAATTGATAATTATATAATATTTGTTTAGAGAATTTTCGGCAAAATCACATCTGTATCTTCAACTTGTTCTGACGATGAATCACACTAGTTGGTTCGAAACGCGTCAACAAAAGATCTATTATGTGATTTTGCCGAAAATTCTCTAAACAAATGTTATGGATCATAGAAGTCTAAATTCATTAATTATATAATAATCTTTTCAAAATCAAAGATTCTAAATTACATAGGAAAGTTTAATTGGATAATTCATGCTAGCATAAAAGGAGATGGTATACAACATTTCGAATGATTACTCGTATCATTCTAAAATTAGAAAAGAGGGAGTGTATAAAACAGTGAGTTGAGAGTAGAACCTGACGAACCACCGTCCACATTCCTCCTACCCATTGTAGACCGGGGCGCAAGTGTGAACGGCGATATGCCTTGAGAATGTAGCTGTCTGGTAAGTAGACCGCCCAAAGCTCCTCCTCGCAGGGAAGCTGTTTGATGATGACACCGCGCCACCAGCAATCCGTATCATAAGCCTCTACAGCGTCCCCAGGTGAGCAATGCAGAGGGAAGGCCCTATGCGGTGGAATGGGCCTCAAATGGCTCTGGCACACCTCCTCCTCCAGCGCTTTTTTATCGTCAGTCACAAACTTGTCATACCGTATTTTGCAAAGCTGACCTTCTTTGCTAACACTGACGATAACTCCCTCGAACCATGCCCCGCGATATCCATACTCACTGCTGCACGCCTCTACCCTCATCCCCTCCCTCCATTCCATTCTGTCTGTCACCTCACCAAATTCTTTTTCTTACTCCAAACTAACCGTAACAACTCTCAACAATAGATCCCTTGCTTTTTCACACCACAAGATCCAAAAGCAATGGCATCCTATTATATACTATTATTAGAAACAACATTTACATGCATAGAAGTTGCCTTATCTAGTGCCCCTTCAATTGGTGTTTCCTCTTAACAAGTTGTTTTATTTTTTATTTTTAACCTTTATTCTGGTTGCTGTTTATTTTTTATTTTTAACCTTTATTCTGGTTGCTGTTTCCTACTTATCAGCTGATTGTTTCAGTTGACCTGTTGTTTCCTTTTGAGGAATCAATCATATATATATATAAACTTATTAACAAAATATAAAATTTTTAACATATTACTTATTCCATTTAGAAACGTTGTCAAATAAAATATCAAATAACTATCTATAAAGTGATACAATATAAATTTATTAACACATTACTGATTCATAATTGTAAATTTAAATTTATAATTATTAATTACACTTTAAGGAGTTTCCCTCTGAAATGAACTCCCCTAAATGTCTTTCTATCCTAATCTTAACCATTAGATTTATTGTTAGACAATTGAACAATTCTCTCCCGTCCAAAAAAAACATTAAAAAACAGTTATTAATTAAAAAATTAATTAAACCCAGCGTAGCCCTTCCATCTACCTAATCAGTCCGTCTACCTAGTGCAGTTCGAATCTCCCCCGCCAAACCCTCTTTCTTCTGGGCTTTCCTTGAACGAACAAGGTAAGTTCTCATCGTTCTCAGCTTTCCTTTGAACGAACAAGGTAATCGCCCCCCTACTTCAGCTTCCGATAATTAGGATGAATGAGGAGTTGCATCCTGGATTTGGGTTCACATTTGAAGGAATTCTCTTTTTGGTGATCTTCGGCTTTGTTTTACAGTTCTAGGGCTCAACCCCTAATTCTAACAGACAGCGCATACGAAATCCCCTGGTATACAGTGACACCCAATGAGTCCTCAATGATGCTTGGTATATGAGAAAGTGCCCATGAGTGGTCGGTCACATTGACAATTTAATAAATTAAGCAATAAAAATTTTGGTTCTTTGGAGGACTTTGAATTAAAAGTGGATGGATCTTATATTGGGTCAGTAACGCTCGCGGACTATAAAGGTGTCTGATGGCGGATCGGCCTCGTGGCTCCGGAATCTCTGAGTTTATGCTTTTCATCGAGGATCTACAGTCTTCCCAATTAGACCGATACACTGGATAAAGCAGAGGAGAAAGTAAGGGGGAGAGAGAGGCCTTTGGGTCTCTATTTTCAAAATTTTACTGATTATAATTCATGTGGACATTTTTTTTGCGTGGGTTCCCTAGCTGGGTTTGTTGAAACTAAAATTCAGTTTTTGTAGGTGCTTTTGTTATTTTTTTTAAATTTAATTATATAAAGTTGTCAAATCTTGATATTGGTGTAACAAAACACCATGGTACCAGAAGCCTGACTAGGGGGCATATTTCTCATCCCGCTGTCCATGTACCCTTAAACTGAATGTTAGTTTAAACAAGTTTATTTCTTGTAATCAGTTGAAAAATTCAATTCAATTACTTCCTATTGTTGATTCTCAATATTGGTGTAGCAAAATGACTGTTACTAGAAGCCTATCCAGGAAACCCATTTCTTGTATTGTTTTGTCCCTGTTACCATGTTGACATCACATTTGTACATAGTAGTTCATTTCTTATCATCTAAAATCCTTGAGCCCTGTCTCTTCATCTGTTCCTGATTCTCATTGTGTTTCTTGTTAATATCTTTGGTAACATTGGCAAAATTAGTATTTCTTAAGCTGAAATTCGTTTTGACATATCGGCTAGGGAACCCGCTTTCGTGATTACGCTAACCCCTTGTTTTTTTGGCTACATTCATGTGAGGTTTATGTTTTTCTCTTTTCCTTGTAATCTTGTCTGACTTTTACTTTAAGTAATGCAGTCAGTTATTACATGACACATGCTTTGATCAGTTGGGAGGAATTTATTCTACATGCAAGAGATTTTGTGAGAAAGTAGTTGGACAACTTGCCCATCTGCACCCACTCCTGCAAATGGGAAGTTTGCGTTTAGTTTGAAACAAAAGTCAAAACTTGCAGCTCCCCCTGTCAAGCTGGGTAGTGTTGAAGATTATGAAGATGAAAGTGAAGATGGAAAAAGGGGCGTGGACAGATTGTCAAAGAGATTGAAGTTGGAGGCATCAAATACCACTGAGGATTTGCAAGATGCCCCCAAAATGGTAACTAATTACCTTTTCATTCCTTTTCTGCGCATTTTTTAAATAAAACTGTTAATATGGATACATGAATGCCTTCTCATTCCTTTTCTGTTCAATTTCTTAAGAATACTGTTAAATGCATACCATTTTCAGACTATGCAGAAATAATTTGTTCTCATAATAAATACCAATTCTAAGGGAATTCTCAAAGGATCAATTTTCTCATGAGGAGATGGCTACCTTAAAGCAATTGACAGATTAGTATCATTAGGCATTTGTGTTTGTTCATGGGAGGGTACATATTTTTGTTTCATGGTTGTCGGTAGGTAGAGATGAAAGAGGGTGTTTTATTTCGTTAGTTATTTGATCTGTTTAGTTGATTCTACAATCTGACACCATGAACTTACCTCTCACCCATATCCAAATCTTGTTCTTTGATATCCTGACATTTTTTTTGGTTTCTAATATGCTTTTATCTGATAGTCAATGCTTCTGGCAATTGATCACAACTGTTAATTGCTTGATTCTGTTTCAATGTACTTAAATAAACAATTAAACTTAAGAAGAAATGAATTTAATTTCAAACCAGTTTAGGGTAACAATTTAAAAAATGTCAGAGGTGAACATATCCCAAGCCAGTTTGAAATCAATTGGAGAATCCTAGTTATGATTGCACCAAGAGAAATAAGGTGCATTTTACAGCCCAGAGGGAGGGAGATGTGTGATGTCTATGCATAACACTAATGTGAAGTTTGGCATAGGTTGGCACATGATAATATAAAAAAAGGTAGCAGTGGGGTATGGATGATAAAATGAGATAATATAAGATACTTTTATTAATGTCCAACGAATGACCAAAAAAGTATGTCATTGGGACTGCTCTGTACCACTGTATCGATACAGAGTGGGAGACCAAACAAGAAGCAGAAAGTAAGAGACGAAATTACATACTGCCCTAAATGAAGATATAAACCGGCTCTGATAGCTAAAAACAGATTGGGGAGATATGCCTAGAATCTAGAATACAAAAAGTGAGAGAAAATCAGACTCTACTAATAACCACTCTTCTAACATCTAAGGTCTAATGAATTTATGGATAGAAAACTGTCTAGAAGAGGAACTATTATATAATCTGGACTGCAAATGGTGCTGCTGTCAGGATGATTCTTCCCACTGTGGAAGCCAGGGAGGATTCCCTGGTTGTTAGCTAGGTCACAAGGTTTGTTGAACTTCAACCTTGAGGTTCAAAGTTTTGGCAACCTCTAAAATATTTTTTGAGGTTTGGCAAATCTCATTGAACCTCATAGCCATTAACCAAATTCGTAGATCAAAACTCACAACCTCATGTCGCAACCCAAGTTTGTAATCTGTCTTTTCAATTTCCAAGTTCCATGATAGCATTTTTTTATGTTTATTGATGTTGATTTCTTACTATATAGATGAACCTAATGGCTAACCTCACCCAAACCTCATGAAAAAGTTTGAACTCGAACCTTAACCATGTAACTTAGGCTGTTAGTGTGGGGTCTGGAATGGGCATGTTGCCAGGGTCATTGAGAAGTGGTGATAGTCCCCTAAGCTTGCACTGATCCAGGGGCAGGGGATGTAATATGAATGGTCTGTTTATGGAACATAGTAAGAAAATGGTTATTTTGAACAAAAATCTTAAAATGAATAGTTGTTGGTAAATCATTGATTTTAAAAAAATGGGAGTGAATTTTTTATGTCAGTGAGCATTCTGACTTTATCTTACCACTGAGTCCGTGCTAGCCCTGCATTTCTAGGTAGCTCAACAATGTTATTAGGCTTGCTGAAATTCAACGGGATCCATTACCTGAAAAGATAGACGTCAATGAGATTCATTGCCTGACAAGATAACTATATGTAACATGAAAATTGAATTTGAACCCTGATCTTGATCAGTGAATCCTCACTTAAATTGCCTTTTAATTCTGGTCTTTAGCTTGTATAAAAAATTGAATATGTGTGTAAGGTGTCATAAGGTCTCAAAAATTCATTTCTATATTAACTTCCCTTTACCACTATTTTTTCAAAATATATAATGTTGTCCTACATTTAGTTTTTCAAAACTTGTGAGTATGCTTCAGAATACTCTCTCCTAAAATATTATAGGTATTAGGGTCGACTAAAATTGGAGTGCCTGAAAAGAAGGATTCTAGAATGGTACAGGCCGAAATAAATGGGATGCACTAACAATTATAAGCAATACTTTCATATTAAATAAATTTTATTACAGCAAAGTAATTCATCTGAAGCAACAAAAGGCTTATGCATGCAAATTTTATATTAGCAAAAAATGGCCGATGTATGGAAACTTTATATTTACATTTAAACTTAAGTTTCAGTAAAGTAACACTCTCTAGAGAACCCCCTTTCATGTCAAGCATTGTGCAGATAGAAAAGCAGATGTAATGGTCAATCTAGGTGTGATCCTAGGAGAAGGCATGATTATCCTTGGAAATCTGATGGATAAAAAATGACCATCAAGCACATCCATGATTATTGCATTTTTTGTAATTGATACTTCTTATAATCAACAAAGTAACCTTTGTTTTGACATATCGGCTGGGGAACCCGCTTTCGTGATTACGCTAACCCCTTGATTTTTTGGCTACATTCATGTGAGGTTTCTGTTTTTCTCTTTTCCTTGTAATCTTGTCTAACTATTACTTTAAGTAATGCAGTCAATTATTACATGACACATGCTTTGATCAGTTGGGAGGAGTTTTTCTACATGCAAGAGATTTTGTGAGAAAGTAGTTGGATAACTTGCCCATCTGCACTCGCTCCTGCAAATGGGAAGTTTGCGTTCAGTTTGAAACAAAAGTCAAAACTTGCAGCTCCCCCTGTCAAGCTGGGCAGTGTTGAAGATGATGAAGATGAAAGTGAAGATGGAAAAAGGGCCGTGGACAGACAGTCAAAGAGATTAAAGTTGGAGGCATCAAATACCACTGAGGATTTGCAAGATGCCCCCCAAAATGGTAACTAATTACCTTTTCATTCCTTTTCTGCTCATTTTTTAAAGAAAACTGTTAATATACATACCTGAATGCCTTCTCATTCCTTTTCTGTTCAATTTCTTAAGAATACTGTTAAATGCATACCATTTTCAGGCTATGCAGAATAAAATTGTTCTCATAGTAAATATCAATTCTAAGGGAATTCTCAAAGGATCAATTTTCTCATGAGCAGATAGCTACCTTAAAGCAATTGACATAGTAGTATCATTAGACATTTGCGTTTGTTCATGGGAGGGTACATATTTTTGTTTCATGGTTGTGAGTAGGTAGAGAGGAAAGAGGGCATTTTATTTCGTTAGTTATTTGATCTGTTTAGTTGATTCTACAATCTAACACCATGAACTTACCTCTCACCCATATCCAAACCCTGTTCTTTGATGAAAAGAGGCTTAGAGTGTATCTTTTTGTAGCTGACATCCTGCCATTTTTTCTGGTTTCTAATACGCTTTTATTTGATAATCAATGCTTCTGACAATTGATCAGAGCTGTTAATTGCTTGATTCTGTTTCAATGTACTTAAATAGAAAATTAAACTTAAGAAGAAATGAATTTAATTTCAGACCAGTTTAGGGTAACAATTTAAAAAATGTCAGAGGTGAACATATCCCAAGCCAATTTGAAATCAGTTGGAGAATCCTAGTTATGTTTGCACCAAGAGAAATAAGGTGCATTTTACAGCCCAGAGGGAGGGAGATGTGTGATGTCTATGCATAACACTTATGTGAAGTTTGGCATAGGTTGGCGCATGATAATATAAAAAAAGGTAGAAGTGGGGTATGGATGATGAGATGAGATAATATAAGATACTTTTATTAATGTCCAACAAATGACCACAAAAGTATGTCATTGGGACTGCTCTGTACCACTGTCTCGATACAGAGTAGGAGACCAAGCAAGAAGCAAAAAGTAAGAGACGAAATTACATACTTCCCTAAACGAAGATATAAACTGGCTCTGATAGCTAAAAACATATTGGGGAGATATGCCTAGAATCTAGAATACAAAAAGTGAGAGAAAATCAGACTCTACTAGTAACCACTCTTCTAACATCCAAGGTCTAATGAATTTGTGGATAGAAAAATGTCTCGAAGAGGAACTATTATATAATCTAGACTGCAAATGGTGCTGCTGTCAGGATGAATTTTCCCACCGTGGAAGCCAGGGAGGACTCCCCTGGCTGTTAGCTAGGTCACAAGGTTTGTTGAACTTCAAACTTGAGGTTCAAAATTTTGGCAACCTCTAAAATATTGTTCGAGGTTTGGAAAATCTCATTGAACCTCATAGCCATTGACCAAATTCGTAGATCAAAACTCACAACCTCATGTCGCAACCCAAGTTTGTAATCTGCCTTTTCAATTTCCAAGTTCAATGATAACATTTTTTATGTTTATTAATGTTGATTTCTTACTATATAGATGAACCTAATGGCTAACCTCACCCAAACCTCATGAAAAAGTTTGAACTCGAACCTGAACCATGTAACTTAGGCTTTTAGTGTGGGGTCTGGAATGGGCATGTTGCCAGGGTTGTTGAGAAGTGGTGATAGTCCCCTAAGCTTGCACTGATCTAGGGGCAGGGGACGTAATATGAATGGTTTGTCTCTGGAACATAGTAAGAAAATGGCTATTCTGAACAAAAAACTTAAAATGAATAGTTGTTCGTAAACCATTGATTTTAAAAAAATGGGAGTGAATTTCTTATGTCAGTGAGCATTTTGACTTTATCTTACCACTGAGTCCATGCTAGCCCTGCATTTCTAGGTAGTTCAACAATGTTATTAGGCTTGCTGAAATTCAACGGGATCCATTACCTGAGAAGATAGATGTCAATGGGATTCATTGCCTGACAAGATAACTGTATGTAACATGAAAATCAAATCTAAACCCTGATCTTGATCAGTGAATCCTGACTTAAATTTCCTTCTGATTCTGGTCTTCAGCTTGTATAAAAAAATTGAATACGTGTGTAAGGTGTCATAAGGTCTCAAAAATTCATTTCTATATTAACTTCCCTTTACCACTATTTTTTCAAAATATATATTGTTGTCTATCATTTAGGTTTTCAAAACTTGTGAGTATGCTTCAGAATACTCTCTCCTAAAATATTATAGGTATTAGGGTCGACTAAAATTGGAGTGCCTGAAAAGAAGGATTATAGAATGGTACAGGCCCAAATAAATGGGATGCACTGACAATTATAAGCAATACTTTCATATTGAATAAATATTATTACAGCAAAGTAATTCGTCTAAAGCAACAAATGGCTTATGCATGCAAATTTTATATTAGCAAAAAATGGCCGATGTATGGAAACTTTATATTTACATTTAAACATAAGTTTCTGTAAAGCAACACTCTCTAGAGAACCCCCTTTCATGTCAAGCATCGTCTAGATAGAAAAGCAGATGTAATGGTCAACTCTAGGTGTGATCCTAGGAGAAGGCATGATTATCTTTGGAAATCTGATGGATAAAAAATGACCATCAAGCACATCCATGATTATTGCATTTTTTTGCAATTGATACTTCTTATAATCAACAAAGTAACCTCTTTTCATGTCAGCCATGAATCAAACAGGGAAGCATATATGTAATGGCCAACGTATGGGTGACCCTAAGAGAATGCATGTCATCCCATGTTTATTAGGCTTCTTACAAATGACACTTCTAAATTGGCAATGGGTGTTATGAGCTGGGATTGTTATAAGGAGGACCCCTTTCACCGTCCACGACCCCTAATGTTGCATGGATGTTATGAGGTGGGATTGTTACAAGGAGGGCCCTATTCACCCTCCATGAACCTTGATGTTGCTTGCATTGTTCTTGTTGCTGAAGGTTGTCAACTCCCTCCCTCCCCATCCTTCTTGTTGCTGAAGGTTGCCACCTCCCTCCCTCCCTTCTTCCTGCCAACCTCCACAACCCTTCCTCATTCTATCTACAACTTTTATGATCCTCCCTTGTGACTCAACCTTCTCCCTCCTTTGTTTTGCTATGATGCCCTGGGAGATGTTGTTGTGATGCTCTTCTCTTCTAGATCCTCGTCTATCCCTCCAAATATTATTGCCGCCCCTACCATCCCTCTCCCCTCCTACCCACTCTCCGATATAACGAACATGGGTAGGTGTTATTGCTCCAATGACCACAATTTAATGGATATTTAGTGTTTCCTCAATAATAATGTTCACAATCTGCTAGATGAAAGGTTCAGTTGGAAAATTGATTCGGGTAAACTGAAGCAAAGAGGAGTTGATTGTGGCCTTTTTAGACCTGGTTATGAAAATTGCCTAATTGGGTTACCCTGCCATGGAAATAATCTCATCCTGCTTACTCTATATAGCTGAGCCAATGGAAGATCTTGCATTGCAACCCAGCTGGAATCAGTTGCCTTTGTTGTTATGATATTTTAGTTTATTTATATTTATGTGTTGCTATTTTTCGTTTGTATTTAATCAATATGTTTGATAGCATTCTCGTTGCTTATGAAGCAGAGGAACATTTCTATTTGAGCATCTCGTTGTTGAGTTCATCCACCTTAGAGACAAGTTAGTCTAGAATGAAAATTTTTTATGTATATATTTTCTGTGAAATATGTATCTTATAGAAACTCATTGAGCACTTCCCTTCATAAGATCAGCCTCTTTCATAAGAATCTGGAGCCTGAGCTTCCATGTAACAAAATTGTAAGTTCCATCTAATCTATCACGCTCTCGAAGACTAAGTAGAAACAACCCTTCCAAGGTTTGCAATGCTTCTCTTGAGCAACCTAGGATTTGAAAGTGACGGATGTTCCACCAAGACTCCGGGATGGGGAGACGCGAGTTCGGGGAGATGCACAAGGGGGATGTGTGGGAGTGCCCTCAAATTTTAGGGGAAGGGGGGGACGTTGGGCTATATACTTTTTTTTCCTTTTTTAATTATATATATATTATATATATATATTTCAAATTTATATTCAATAATGAAAGCATAAATACAATGATACACACATTATTGAATTAAATAATGAAATACATTGATCCATACTCATCATCCTTACTAATACATACATGACTCATCCATAGACCACGAGATTCAATAATGAAATACTTTGATCCATATTCATCCTTCATTATTCACCATTCTAGAATCTACATTGATTTAAAAATTAAATTCATCATTCATCATTCTAGATTCTAGATTCTAAATTGATTTAAAATTAAAATTCATCATTCATCATTCTAGAATCTAATTAGTACTAAACCAAATAGACAATAATATATAATGAAATTTGAAGGCTGGAATAGTAAATTGATATAACTAAAACTCAAAAACAGTGGAGTGTTGAGTCTAAAAGTCACTCTAAAGTACACAGAGGGCTTGGTGCTCTTGATTAAATACTAATTCCATACCCTTGTACATGACAAAATGCAATGGAAACATGCAATCCATCGAATCCTGAATTCTTGAAAAATTGTTAAGTCCGCTGGATTTTGAGTGATATAAATTTCAACTTTCTCCATATGAAATCCAATGAGGTTGGAACCACTCTTAAACATCCCGAGTCATTTCATGGTAATGTTAAACATCCTA
>APFE031200624.1:18637-43637 GCA_000404065.3 Pinus taeda | reverse complement strand
AGGCGAAGGAGGTGCATATTTTGGTTTGATTAAACTGCAGCAACCACATTAACCAATCATTCAACCTGTAAGCTAAACTACAATAACCCTCATACTCATCACAAATGTGACCAGTTATAAAGAGTGCAGGGCAGTCAATGCAAAATTGATATTTGAGTTGTTTCGATAAATGGTGATGATTAAAAGTAGAAAGGATAATAATTAGGCTGTATGTTGTAAAAAAGTTAATTAAATATCTCAGGTGATTATGAAGAATAATCATAAACCTTATTATTACTGCTTTGAGAAGTAGAAAGGTTAATAATTAGGTTGTCTGTTGTAAAAAGGTGAATTAAATATCTCGGCTGATTATAAAGAATAATCATAAACCTTATTATTATTGCTTTTAATGTGAAAATTATCTTATCCGGAGTAAATTTCCTTGTTTCATGGATGTTTTTAGAAATGAATGGCATTGCAAATATTCTTCTGTTATACTTGAGGATGGGCTACAGTGGAAATATGTACAAGTAACAAACTTGCATTTTCATGAACATCCCAGTAAAGTATGTATTGTAAATTTTCATATATTGTATATAAAATTTAATATCCAACACAGCTTTCGTGATTTACAAATTTCATTAAATTTAACATCCGACGTAGCTTTCGTGATTTACAGAACAACCTAAAAAAAAACTAAGGTTGGAATTACACAGAAAAATATATTACATTTTTTCTTTAGTGATTTACAGAACAACCTAAAAAAAACTGACGTTGGGATTACACAGAAAAATATATTACGTTTTTTTTCAAGTTTTTGCTCTTCTTTTTATAAGATTTCACAAATTAACAAAGATTCTGGCGTAATTGTCACATTGGAAATTGATTAGGTAGACTAACCATAGTCACTCTGCGATCCACTGTGCTAATTTGAGATGAATTGATAAGTTGTCTACTCAAAGTAATTATGTGGTAAAGTGTTTCCCTTTAAAAAGAACTGCTCTCTATGCCGTTGCATGCAATGGTGAGTTCTTAGATCACTTTGTTAGATAATCAGAGTAATACTATCCATTGGATTATTATCATTTCAACTGCCCGGCTTCCGCAACATATGTTATCATATCAACCACTTTCAGATTTGGTCATGTTAGGGTTTTGAATGGTTATGTGAGGCTATGTGTGTGGTATCAACATGATCTGGGGCAGGAGCAGCAGAGCATCATACGAAAATAGAAAAGGCTACATGCGCCTACGATTTTGCCGCATATTACTTGAGAGGATCAAAAGGAAAGCTAAATTTTCCCCTTTCCCCACTAGAAATCCCATGCATTTCTTCTTTATCGCCACCTAAAATTCAAGACTCTTCCGCCAAGTTTGCCACAAAAGAATTGTCGCTATTTCCACCTAAAATTCAAGGCTCTGCTGCCAAGTTTGCCACAGAAGAATTATCGTTGTCATCTGAACCAGCATTCCATCTTCTAGTTTAAAAGCGGAACACTGCATTGACGACCATGAGATTTGGGCAGAGAACAATACCGCATTTTGGGATTGGGTACTTCTTTAATATGTGGAGAGCCGCAAGTCTCCAAATTTAAATGAATTCCCTCCCTTCGATGAGTCCATGGAGTATGTTGGGGTTCACTAGTAGCCCACTAAGGCATAGCGGTTAATTTATAAATTCTTTTTATGGAATTGCTAACTTCTCCTACAGGGCATTGTCAGTAGCCATCCAGGGTAGAAATTTCACATCATAATGAAATGTTTTCAAGCTCTCCATTTCGGATTAGAAGCTAGCAAATGAAATTGAGCATACACAATTAATTTTATCACCAAAGGTTTTTGACGGCAATGAACACCCTTCTCTTTTTATTTTCAATTCTCTTAGAGGCTGTTGTCGGTGGCTATCCATGGCAGAAAGTTGTTTTGCAATCAAAATTCTGTATTTATGATATTTATCCATTCCCTGCCTGAGTCAGTATCTATGTGCTTATGCATAATGTTGATGAATGACATTGGTGGATGAAAGCTGCTCTTCACATTGAGAAGATGAGTCACCAACAGAAAATGAGGCCACATCTTCATTATTATTTGTACACAATCAAGTTTAAACCAAAAAAATGGCAAAAAGATGATAGAATTTCCATTCACCGGCAGAGTTTGATGGGTGTTTTAAAAAATTGCAAGAATGATATGATAGACTGGAGTTTTCCGAGTGGAATGGGGAATTACAAGAACATAAAAGAAGATGGCCTTTGAGTTTCCAAGATTTTGAGGATGCCATTCCTCCCCAATTTTCCATTCAATTGCTATGTGAATTAACTGATGGTAATGCTATAATCAGTACTGGAGTGGGCCAACACCAGATGTGGGTAGCCCAATGGTTCCAACATGAGAGACCTCGACTATAGCTAACAACAGGGGGTCTCGGGGCTTTGGGATTTGGTTTGCGTGCAGCACTTGGGAATTGTCGTGGCCAATCTAGGGGCTACTGTTGCTGAAATAGATGGAGATGTCAGTTTTATGATGGATGTGCAAGAATTGGCCACCATCATGGTAGAAAACCTGCCTATTAAGATGATGGTATTGAACAATCAGCACTTGGGCATGGTGGTTCAATGGGAAGATCGCTTTTATAAAGAAAACAAAGCACATGCTTACCTCAGGGATCCATCTGATGAATCTGAGATTTTCCTCAATCTTATGAAGATGCCAGATGCATGCAATATACCAGCAGCTAGGGTAACAATGAAAGCAGATGCCAGGGAGGCCATTTCACAAATGCTCGATACCTTGAGCCATATTTATTGGATGCCATTGTGCCACACCAGGAGCATGTCTTGCCTATGATACAACCAGTGGTGGAGCTTTTAAAGATATTATAACCGAATGTGATGGGAGAAGAGCATACTAAAAAGAAGAGGCTAAGCTGTTTCTTATTGTATAAGATTATTCTAGGTTCTAAAAAGCACATTTTCATTATTTTCCTTTTGAAGGTATGGAGAAAGCTTTATTTGCTCTCCTTGACAATTTTATTGGGAGGACACATTTTATTTCTCTAACTTATACGGTACATAAACCAGGGCAAGTTTGGACACCTTAGATGGTTCAAAAAGTCTTGATTTTATGTTTATATGTTGTGATTGCTAAGAACGAATGCAGCAAACTTTCATCTCTGTTTTTATTGATATTGGGTGGCCCATGAGGCAAGGGCATAAATTGTGGTGCATTGTATCTCTACTTCTACTTCTTATTTTTCTGTATTTGCCTGTTTGTTATAGCAAATGTGCATTCATTTCATTGCATAGAGCATTTTGCAAAGTAAGATGCACATAAGATATCCAAGGATGAATTGAAAATAACCTATATGAGGAGGATAAATGTGGTAGTGTCATGGATTGCATAATAACATATGGCATACAGGTTTGATGGTAACTCACTATTTCTACTTGACAATGGACTTTGAAAAGATGCCCATCCTATATGTAAGAAATTTGTGTTCTAAAGATTTTTTGAATTGCTAACTCGGGATCTTGAAGTCAAGAATTTTTACTAAATGTCTTTCTCAGATACCTTAGAGATGTAACTATTGTTGTACTTAGCTATTGTCTAACAATTATAACAATTAGTGAATTCCATATTGTAGGAAATATGTTGGAAAGTCAATTTTTCATTGTTTCTAGAATTTTAGAATTGACCTTTCCAGTATTATTATAAAACCCTGACAATTGACAGTGATTTCTAAATTATAGTTTTATAAATGGACATTGCTCCCAGAGTAAAAAAATTCAACAATTCCAACTTCATAAGTCTATCGGCCTCTCTTTGTACCTTTTGGGACAATTGCTAGTTATAAAGATCACCTAACCTTCTATGGCCTGCGTATCATGGGAAGCAGGGTAGTGCATATCTGTCCAACAAATCCAAGTGGCTCCTCCTGAGGACAAAGAAGTACGAATCAAAATCACTCACACTTCTCTCTGTCATACTGATATTTATTTCTGGAAAGGAAAGGTACCACTCTCGTCATCTCATTTTTCATTCATTGTATTGAAGGTTCAATTTCATTATCCCATTTTTCATTCATTTTATTGAGGGTTCACCTCCATCTTTGGTTTATGTAATGTATTCAAACATTACAGGATGGAGGAGCTTGGTTTCCAAGGATTCTGGGTCACAAAGGTGTTGGGTATGCTCATTTTATATATGATATTTCAACTGCATAAGGGTAATTGAAGTGTATTTATGGATGTGTTATGTCTTTAAATTGATATAGGGAATTGACACAAAAAAAAAATCAATTTTTTAATCCCTTCCCCTGTTTCCTAGGATTTTGATGGTTAAAATGAATATATCGTTTCTTCATTTGCCCTAGTTTTGAAATTAAGTATTGATTAGCTTTATCATTATGACACATTATTCAGCCAACAATAACGTATGACTCACTCACGCAGGATTGTAGAAAGCGTGGGAAGTGAAGTTACAGAGTTGAAAGTAGGCAATCATGTGATTCCGCAATGTGTGGCGAAATGCAAAGAATGCAAGCTTTGTCATTGAGGAAAGAACAACATCTGTCAAGTTTTCAGATTCAACTTCATGAGCATAGTTGTTTACACTGACAAAAAATGCTGATTCTCTGTCAATGGAAAACCCATCTGTCATTTCTTTGGGTTGTCCACATTCAGTGAATATACAGTGGTGCATGCATCATATGTAGCGAAAGTGAATCCTGAAGCTCCATTAGAAAAGATCTATTTGCTTGGATGCGGAGTTTCGACAGGTAGTATAATCATACACTCTCCACTAAAATACACCTAGATCTGAGATCCTTTCCCTGCAAAAATATAGAAAAGTAAAATGGTCGATGCATCATAAAATGGGGCCTAGTTTTTCATTTCATGATTAGGAGCTGCCTAGAATGCTGGGAAGGTGAAGCCCGGTGATTCAGTAGCAATCTTTAGATTGGGCGCCATTGGCTTGGCTGTAAGTTTTCCTGAATATCTCAAGCAACAATATACATACACATATTTACATAAAGATTTTCTCTTGTGCCATAGAGAGTAGTTTGCATTCTGTGTCTTTCTAATTGTTGTCTACTAGTGAATCCTGTGTTGTTCAGGTTGCAAAAGGGGCTCGAATAGCTGGAGCTTCCAGAATCCTTAGAACTGACATCGACCCATGAAAGGAAGAAATATGTGGGTTGGAAACCATAAACAGCAATAACCTCTATTACTAGAGTGTATATAAACCAGAATGCTTTGGGCTGATTCCCTCTAATTTTTGCACATGTGTATGGCTGTTCTGAAATTAATAACTACCATTTTCTTTCCTAACAGCTAAACGATTTGGGGTCACTGAGTTTCTTAATCCATCCGATTTGGATAAACCCATTCAAGAGGTAATCTATAAAGTCTCCAGCACTAGTTCTTTTGGGTCTATAAGACTGGATTTAAGGGCATGAACATTATTGATGCTAATAACATGTTGGGATTTAATAAATACTACAGCTGTTACGAGTGTGACAATCTTAATGGGACCTGTGTTTGTTGATGTAAAACAACAGATGACGAGGCGTTAATTAAAAATATGGGCATATCCCTTTTTCTCACTAAGTAAAATGCAATGCTGATAGTAGGTGATTACAGAGATGACTAAAGGAGGAGTATATTCAAGCTACGAATGTGTTGGAAGAGTCGAACTTATGCTCTGCGCACTTCAATGCTCTCACCCAGTCTCGTTTTCTGTATCCTAAATGATTTTTCATGTTTCGTATGTTAATTGAAATTATTTTTCAATGATCCAACTAGGTGTTTACAAGAACATAAAAGACTAATTAAGTTTGGCTTCCTCTGTGATCACAATTTTGTTGGGCATGTTTTGTGATTTGCGTTGCAGGTATGGGGAAAAATAGTGATATTGGAATCTTGACCATGCACCAATGGGGTACATCTCTCTATTTTATGATTACTTGGTAGAGCAGGAAAAATAGTGATATTGGAATCTTGACCATGCACCCATGGGGTACATCTCTCTCTTTTATGATTACTTGGCAAAGCTCCAGACTAGGCCCTTACATGAGCAAAGAAGCCCCATTCCAATGAAATCAAAGTAGCCCCATTCCAGTGAAATCCTCAGAGCTTATTTAATAGACTTCTTGAGAAGTTGAGAACTATGCCACATATTCAAATGGGCTTAAAATTTCTATGAGCAATAACTGCATTAAAAGGGTGACTGCCCATGTGGATGATTGAATGACATGCATGAGGCTCAACCCTAAGATGTAGACTTAATAAACTCCTAATCATATGGATGATTGAATGGCATGGGCACCAAAACATAGAAGGGTCACCATGCTAGGGAACTAATGAAAGGAAGGTTGTATGTCTTGGTAGATGATAAGTGCTAAAGATCGATGGGTTAATTTATCTACGTAAGCAAGGGTGGTCAAATAAGAAGGGGAAAGAAAGGGAAATACAACATTCTCAAGAGAGATATGTTATGCTAAACACCACTTAAAGACATATAATTGAAGTCAATCAATATTGATGTGTAAATTTTCTTAAGAAAATAAAAATAAAGCATATATATTTGAATTAATAATGTTACCTACTTGAATGATCCCATGAGTAAAGGCTCCTCGAAGAAGTTTCAAAGCAAAAAAAATCTACGAATGGCATTTTGAAGGGCTTGGAAATAATGACATAGGTGGCTTATGAATTATAGTTTGTATGAGTGTGTACAAGGAAAAATAAAAAAGAAGGGTTTCTTTAAAAAGACTAAATCTCAAAATTAAAATTCACTTTTGCATACTAAATTTGAAGAGGAGGAGGTAGTCCCAAATCTTTATATGTTCATCATAGACATATTAACTATGGGAATTTCAGCTAGTAAGTCTAAAGGCATGCATATCAAAAACTTCATCTTCAAGAATAGGTGTATGCTCAATCGAATGTACCCAACCCCACCAATTAAAATATTAATAATAAAGAGAAATCTTATGCTACTAAAAAATTGACTATATCATGGACATGCAATTAGGTTTGATATGGACCACGTTTTCCATTTGTATTTAAAGGTATCACATGTGAATTTCCTAGAGGAGAGAAGATTGGGATAATTGAACAGACGCGTAGTGGCAAATTCACACTTCAAGTACTAATTCGTATTGTAGAATCCACATGAGGGAGAATTTTCATGGATGGAGTTGACATCTCAAAGATTGGTCTCCATGATTTAAGATACAAACTAAGAATTATCCCACAAGACTGAATATTATTTGAAGGAACTGTATAAAGCAATCTGTACCCACTCGAAGAACATTCCGACGGTGAAATTTGGGAGGTAAGTCCTATTAAAATGAATGAGTTTTGATTTCTATGGTATGTCAGAGGCTCTTAGAAATATAACTTATCATTTGCAAGATCGAAACATTTCACCTTTTGTTGAGATCAAATCTAAATAAGCTTGCCACAAGAAGCCACTAGGGTTGGTGAAAGCATGTCACTATTCTAGCTCTCACCAGATTCCATTCTTCTCTTTTTAAACAATGTCCTCTCCTATATTATGTGGTTCTCTATGCTACTCTTTCCTACAATCTTGCCTTACGGCGTTCCCATTGCAACATGTGGTGCAATTGCTAGTTATTTACATCGTGAAAAATAAGTTTCGCTCTAACCTCTCGTCTTAAGAAAATTTCATATTTCTAACTATTTATGGTGCATTTGACCAGCGAGATTTGGCAGTGAAAGGAAATTTGGATTCTTCCTAGTTAACTTATAATATAAAATTACAAAATTGATGTTTATGATTTAATTTTTATATATTTTTATTACCAAAATTTTATAACTAATTTTGATTTAAAAACAAAATTAAAATTTACATTAAAAAAATTATAAATATTTTTAATATATAATATTTAATTTAATATAGAAACCTAAAAACAAAACTCCAAACTAATCCTAATATAAAAAATTATATATCATTAAAAATTTTATTTACATAATTTTTTGATATTATAATAATTTAATTTAATATAAAATCCTTAAAAAACAGAACTCCAAACCAAGCTTAAAATAAATACTAAATAAGAGCGAATCCTAACCAAGTATAAAATCAATCCTAAATAAGATAGATCAATCCATGTCAAATATAACATAGACCAAACATAATAGATAAAATAGACCGCACCATGTTAGATAGCGCAGTCCCTTTGAAGAATCTCGAAAGAAAGAATTATTAAGATAATTTATGTTATTTCTTAATTTTCGAAAGGAAAAAATATTAATGTTTTTCTCTAATTTTTTAATTTAGAAAGATGATTTTTAAAACATGGTTTATCTTGACGATAATCACTTTTGTTGGTCTGAAATGGGTGGACAAATGAATTTTAATGTGATTATCCCCAAAAACATGTCAAAAATTTAATATGGGTTACATAATCCTTAATTCAATAATGGTCACTTTTATTTATGTTTTTACTGAGAAAAACAATTTTATATATTATATATATATATATATATGAACAACGTGGTGAATCCACTGTGAGACCCAGGGTCAATTTTGTAGTTGCCACTATAACACATCTAAGGAAGACCCAAGATCAATTTTCGTAGCTGCCACTATAACACCAAGAGTATTGCCACTATAACACGAAGGGTAGAGTACATCCAACAACCTACAAAGAAGACCTAGAATCAATTCTCGTAGATGCCACTATAACACCAAGAGTACATCCTGCAAGGAGATATAATAATTTCTTATGATTGCCGCACACCATAGCACGATAATATACTCAATGTGATTTGAACCCATCGGCCTCACCACACATCACTGTATTATATTTAAAATTTATTGGCACATTAAATAAGATAAATTGGAGAGTAGAATGACTCATTTGATGTGAAGTAACCTTGGATGTAGAAGTGGTTATTTATATGGTTGTTTCTATTTTATAATATAGGAAATGTTATTTTTTTATATGTGTTTTTAGTTTTCTATTTTTAGATTTAGTTAAATGTGTTAAATGATCTAAGTGGAAGGTTTTGGGCTTTGCAATACTTAAAGGGTATGGGTATGGAAATAATGTGTGTGATGTATTATGTAAGTATAAGGTGTGTTTTTTCGAATTAGGAGCTAGATGTAGTGTCCTATTTTTTTGTAATCGTTAATGCTCATTCTAATACTTCTTCTTTGCCATTGTCAACTTCTTCGTTTTTCTAGTCGTCATCTCAAATTAATGTGCGTGCTCAACGCAAGCTACCTTTTTAGTTTGGAATTGCTTGGTATGTGTCACTACAAAATTGTAGTTTGGGTTTTTGGTAGTTGTTGCTGCAAATATCTTGTAATGTGATGTTCTTAACATTCATTCTTGCAACTCTGGACGACAATTTAAACAATATTATCTATAGTTCCTAGTTTTGGGTCATTCTTGAAGGTTGAAATGTTATATAAATCTACGTATGTATTATGTTGTTGTTATGAACTTGTTGTTGCAAGATGTTGCTACTGGGATAATTTTGTGGTCTTTAGTTTTCTAGAACCATTTTTTGGTCTAACAATTATCTATGTAATCATGCTTATTCTTTAATAGAAATTTTGTGATGATTAACCAAAAAAAAGGGAGTATAAAGTTTTGATCCATGTGATAAATTATGTAAGTGGAAAGTTGTGTGGATGTGATAATTTTGTCTCATATGTGTGATATGTTACACTTTAGAAAAACTTCTAAATGTGTCACATAGAATAGACCTTTAGTGCAGTGAAATAAAGTAGAAATCATTCTTATGATGCAAAAGAAACTCATGGTGATGTGATTTGTCACATGGGAGAAAGATTTTTCATGATGTGGTAAAAGATGACTCATCAAAATGGTGTAAAATTCAAAGAAGTGAAATATGTTGCATCAAAGTTGTTTTGGCATAATACACCACAAAACAAGAACACATTAGTCTATGGGACATGTCACACAAGTGAAAAGTTATGGCCAATGCAATAAATTAGAAGTGAACATGTTTTCTTTATGATATAGTTAAATTCACACAATATGCTACATAGAAAGACACACTCCAAAGACATGATGAAGAAGGGAATTAAAAACAATTCAATTTTTCGTTTCCCTTTCTTGTGATTGAGACAAATTTGGAATGATGCAATATGACATAAGTAAAATTGTTTTTGATGAGATAAGTGTTTTTCCACATGGGAAAAGCATTAGGTGTTAGACATCACAAGAAAAAAACTTTTGTGAGATATAAAAGGAAATGTATATATATTTTGTAAAGAATAAATAGTATTGGGCCTTAGAGAATGTGTTAGACCGATATTTGAAATGAATAGCTTTCACTGGTATGTTCCTTATCAGTTTTTCAATAAAAGAAAAAAAAAACATGATTATGCCAAACCAATAAGCAAGAAATTTGAGATGAAGCATTCTCATTAGGATCCCTTAAGTAAAAACCATTATTTAAGAACTTTAAATATTTAAGCTTACTATATATAAATTCTTGGTTCATATCCAATTTCCCTTTCCCTTTTCCCACAATTTTCAAGAACAAAATTTTGAACCATAATGACTACTAAAGAGCTAATACTAAAAACAAAGATACATGGAACTAGACAAAGATATGGCTTCAATTGTTTGAGTAATGGTGAGGTTAGGTGGAATTTCTTCAAACCCATTTCTATATAATAGTCCATGGATATTTTTTATGGTCAAACAATCCATATGTTTATAGGGATATTTTTTATGGTCAAACAATCCATATGTTTATAGAAAATGTATATTTCCCACCCAAAACAAAACACTTGATTTGTTTATGTTTAGTTGAGTTTCATAAAATGGTGGGAAACACAAATATATTTAGTGACCGAGAAAGTGATTTTGTTTTCCATCCCATCACTTTTTTAAGTGACAAAATGAGTTCCATTGTGAGTGGAAATTTGATCATGCTCCATGACAGGTATAAAAAATTCAAAAATAGGTTCAAAAGTGTGTAATAAATGTATTTGGTCAAAGTTACTTCTCTTTAAAAGCTAATACATGGATTGAGTCGACAAAATAATTGAAAGCAAAGTATGGATAGTTGGCCTTGTTTTGGATCCATTTTCATATCATGTTCGAGGTCCAGCATAGGACGACATGTCATTATGAAAAAACTTTAAACATTTTTTGACTATGGTGGTCAAGTTCTTAGGCCTAGAATATATTTTATAAATGTGTTCTTTGAAGTCTTAAATCTACTTAGTTGTTTATAGAACTCCTCTTCTAGAAGAACTAATATCTTCTTACAAATTATCGCTTGAATATTTTAATGTATATCATTAAGAAAAGTTTACATAATGTTTTGGAAGTCATGTAAATTACAGATAACATTAAATAATAGATGTCATATTTATGAATAGAAGATAATGTATAAATGGAAATACTTCCTTTAAAACGCATTTTTTTTACTATTCCTTGTTTTTTAAATCATGAAATATAGAGTCAACTATTAAGGTTGCAAAGGTTCAAAGTTTATGGTAGTTGGGAGGAGATCAAAAAAATTTCTAAACATTATATGGTTCAGTATGAGACAATCTAGGTGTGATCCATGGGTGATTTGGATGGATTACATTCCCTTGGATCATAGTTTCTAATATGAAAAGATAGTCCCACAAGTCATAAACACACTAGAAAACAAAAAAAATGTTTTAATGTAACAAATATGGTGTGATTTGTTCATATCTGGAGCATTGAATTTCACTACTAATACTTGTCTCATGATACTTTATAGACACATTCTAGATATTGTAAATTGGTACAAATAGATCTATGTGGATATTTTCTATCGTTTGGACAAGTCAAAGTTGGTTAACATTGTGGTCCGTTTTTGTTACATAGTGTGTTAGTGTAGAAATAAATGAACTTAGTCAAATCTATTTATTTTTATTATTTAACTTTATGGTCAAGGTACCAACTTATTAGGGTCATCCACTAATTGTTTTTCCTTCAAAGTTGTTATGAATGTTGTTTTACATGTCTAAAATTCCTTGTATTGTTGTTATATTTCTTTGGTAACCTTATAAAATATAACCCTTGGAGTGTCCTTCCATGATAATTATTTTGGAGTAAAGTAAATCAAGAGAGAAATATGGAGAAAAAGAAAAGCTATAATTGAAGAGTGCATTAACATAGTAGGTATATGTGATAGAAGTTAAAATTTGTTAATTTTTAGAAAAATGAAAAAGGGAACTTGTGCATGGGATGGTGTAAGATAATGTTGGCATTGTAGTGTTGAAATTAATGTCAACAAGATATTGGCACTGTACATCATATGATTTAGGTCAACATTATGGTGTTAGTCCTCATTTTTTTATGAGTGTTTTTGGCATGGTACAGAGGTATATTTTTCATTGGTTGTTTGATGTCATTTGCTTGTTGGTTGTTGGTTGGCATTGATGTCAACATGGTTATGACCTAGTGTAGGAACTAGAGGTTGTCCATAGATTTGTGTGAGAAAGAGATCTCCATTTTATAGTAGCCAACTGAATCTCTATGCAAATAATTTTCTTGACATAATAAAATATTTGAGTAACGCAACAAAAACAAGGGTGGTTTTTTCGCTAGAGGAGTGTTTTCCACCAGAATTACTTGTGTCGCTTGTGTTGTGTTGTATATGTTTATTGAAGGCAGTTCTTGGCTGCAAAATTATCCCAAGAAACCAACTCAACCAAACTTTAGGTTCAAGCTGGCCCTCAAACCAGAGAGGACTCCCTCAAGTGTTATGAGGCCTTTTTTTAACTTTTTTCACTATCACTAGACAACAACCTATGAAACACAATGACCAAATCTATGATTTGTATAAGTGGTTGTTGATAACTATCCAATCTCTGCCCAAAAACAAAGTCCTCTCTTGCTAAGGTTTTATCAAAGTTCCAACATCTAGTTCTGACATAGTAACATAGATTTAAAGATTTTTGTAGAGGAATAGAAGAGAAATGAGATAATTAAGTATCCACACTTAATACTCAATCAATCTGATTTAGTATATGCATGTAGAAGAATTCTACAACCAAACACATATACATTCAAGAGATGACAAAAGGAAACAATTAAATGATGTAGAGGAACTTTTTTAAACAGAATGTTCAATTCGCCAGTCCCCATAATTATGATAACTTTGCAGTGGGTTGTCAGGGAGGTTGATACTCAAACCTAGAATTATCCTAGATTCCATGTTACCTTGAAAATATGAGGAAATAGATTATGAAATCCCATGGAAAGACATACATGAGAAACAAATCAAGTCATGAAACTAAAGCCATAATACTTTAATTAAAAAATTTGTAATAGAAGCCTTTAAAAAAATGGCAGGGTTTTGGCATCAAAAGACAACCGTTTTACATTCAAAATCAAATAATATATAGAGAATTACATCAAGCTAACTATATCCAGATTTTTGGAATAAAAATTCGAACAATATACTAAAATAAAAATAATCTCTGAAAAATTGCAGGAAATTTGGAATTGCTGGAAAATCTTCAGCCTCGAATTCGGGAGATGGATTCTTTGACTGCTCATTTTTCTGCTTGAGATTTGGAATTTGATCCTTTATCTGCTAGATGTTGATTCTCTTGCCTATAAATATGGGGTTATTTCATAGTTGTCTCCCAAAAACTGCTAACTTCCCTTTATAATAGGCAAACATTTCCACCTTTACTAGCCAACATCTTTTTCTTTGAATTTTATTTACTGTCAATCTTTCTAATGAGTTCATAGTTTCCTTCCTTCAATTTTTTCATAGGAAAAGTTTAAAATAATAAAATATATTGAAGAACTCCCTATAACTATTTCAATAATTGAGAAACTGAGTTTTCTTCCTTTTCCTAATTTTGTAAACTACCATGGCTCTCTTTATTTACCATAATTTGTCCTAAAACTTTGAAGAAACTATGGCCTTCTTGAATAAACACCAAAAAATCATGCTTACATAAATCTCTTAACAATTGTCAATATTTAATAAGTCGTTTCTCTAATAAATGGAAATTTTAAGACTAAATTCATAAAATTGTTTCTGACAAGGTTTAAGAGGCCTCAAAATCCATACATTTGTTGGATTGTGTTGCAAGAAAAGTCTCACAAATTCCTGTTTTTCATTTGAAAGAGGGTTAGAAACAAAAGGAAGCTCCTTATTGTTCCAGATTTTGAACATTATAGCAATCCCCTCATACAAAATCTAAGGTGGATTTGGGGTAGCAATGTCTATAATTGTACAACCAAGACTCAAAATATCCACAGCCAGATTACTTCCATTTGAACTCTTTATGACCTCAAGAGACATCCAATATGGATTTCATCTGAATAACAAACAGTAGGACTGTGTAGTGACATGTTTAGCCATACCAAAATCTATTAGCTTTACCTTGAGCATTGGGATCTACAACCATGTTACCTCCTTTGAATTCCGTATGCACAATACTTTTACTTTATTGTTAAGACCAACATAAACATATCCAAATCTCCTTCTTCCTAACACTTTTCCCTTCTTTTGGAAAGATCCAAAGCTTGGAGGATTATCTTCCAGTTAGGAATCTAGGGTATTGTAGTTGATGTAACAGAATTAAGGAATTGATGTTTTCACCTGTAGGAGAGGAGATTTGCTGCTCCATATCAAAATACACTCAACCTAGTAGTGATAATAGAAATTAGTGTCTAACTTATAACACTAACGTTAGTAGATGAGGAAGGAACTTGATTTAATTGACCCAATAAATATTGCTTCTGAGGTCTGAAAGGTTACAACTTTTCTTCCCAATACTGAAAACTAAAAAGTTTGTTGAATTCTGAATGGAATATGGAATTCTAATTTGTATGTATGAAGTCCAATGAGATTGGAATCACTTAAACATCCCAATAGTGCAGTAAAAAATCCAAAGGAATAAAACTTGCAATCCAGTCAAAACAAGATATATACATAGCATTGGTTTACAGTGACAAATAAATCAAACTTGTCATCATAGATGCAACCTAAAGAACTTTTTCATCAAATTATTTTTGAAAAATCCTTGATATGGAAATAACTTAGAGAACCTCTACTCTACAATTAAATTTCCATTAGAATTAGAATCAGTGTCACTACTTGAAGAAGACCTTGATGCCATGGAATCTCCTATAAGAAAGTGTCAATCTAACCAGGTAGAATTGGTTTTGGCGTGTGTCGATGGTTCCGCTTGATTGTGTTACTATATATATCAAAACCTTTACTAAGCCAGATCAGTGGTTTGCATGTTTTGAAATATGCTTTATTTGATATGACAACTCAAGATGGATTCTCTCTATATATTTTCTTAAAGGATTCATGCCAATTAATATATACACTAAGTTATTATTTTTTCAGTTTCTAATCCTAAATCCCCCCTTGATCATCTACAACATTATTTGTGCATTGCTTTCCAAGAGAATTATTAGGAATATCATCACCAAAATGAAGAGAATATTGTGTTTTCCTCATAGGTTGAGCGACATGTTTAATATCATGACCTTGAGAACCATTAGATTCTATGGATATTACTCTAGAATATGCCCTAGAAGATTCTAATATTGAGGTATTTTGTGTTGAACATTAGTAAAGGAGATTACCAAATGTTTCCATGTGGAAGAAGTAGTTTTGGAGAGATAGGATTGCGGACCCCACCTCTCTATTAAACTTCGAATGGACAAGGGGTCCCACAATCTAACATGAACCTTTGATCTATAAGCGATCATCTTCACCTTTCAAAACTGACAACATTTTAAACCTATGGATGGTGTGATGGTGTTGAATATTCCTGAGAAAAACTTGTAGGCATGAAGCACCAACAATTCTACATTTTCCTTGAGACCTTACTCAATAAAAATCATTGTATCATTCACATTTGGAACCAAGGTTGTCTTTAATATCTTTTCATGGACTTGATAAATGTTTTGGTGTGAAAGTTCACAAACTATGATGTAGCAATTTAGTTTTAGAGATGCCTCTAAAGAGAAAACACTGCTCCAAATATAGACCAATGTTCGTTTCTTCTAGGGTTCTCTCAAGTTCGCCAGACACTAATATCAAGTTTGAACATATTGCATAAGCTTCAGGTGAGGACTGAATGAAGGTTTGGACAACTTTGCTATAAACAAGCCATTCATGGTTGTATGTGATTTCGTTGTCATCTTCACATCGACAAAATATTGTTATTCATTCACCATTAAATTAACACTTGGGCACTTTGCATGATACATGGAGCACTCGTTGTAATGATCGATGGGTTTGGTGGAGAGATTTAAATATTTTTTAAAACTTTTTATATTCGATGAATGTGATATTATCCCACATTCATCATGCAAATACATAACCATGTGTTTCTATAATGCAATGCCCCAAATATTACTCAACATGTTGAACACATATTATATCTCGCTCCTCCTGTGCGCTAGCATTTGCGATGAGAGTAATCTTGGTTGTGACTTGATTGGTGAGTTTGATGCTTGATGGACTTTCAATCCTTGTTGATATTTGAGATTGGGCTAGGCCCCTTATTTTATATAATTTTTATTTTTAATAAATCATTTTATAAAAAATACGATTCCATAGTTTTTATAAAAGAAAATTTATTTTAAAAAATGTATCATTAAAAATTAACCCAACAATTGATATAGGAACCCTCGTGCCTAGAAAATTTGCATGTCTCAAAATTTAGCCATAAAATTAATTAGCAAATTTCAAAAAAAAATTGTAGCCTTTCTTTGACAAGAAAAATCTACAACATGTTGAATGTTTTCATGGTCTCTGGTTTGTGTTTGATGCTTTGATCTCTATTTATGTGTTTCAACTACGCATGGTTTAATGAATAATTAATTTGGAGAAAATTTTATAAGTGCCGTCACTACTGATTCACTCCCCCCAACCCCCCTCCCCCCCATCTCTAGTAGTGATCTAGTTTCCAACAATTGGTATTAGAGCGGGGCTCTTGGTTGTAGCTTGATCAATAGAGAGTGGATCTGGTAGTTTTTTTGAAATTGATCAAAAGGAGTTCTAGTGCTTCACAAAGGTAAATGTGCAACTTGGAAGGTAAAATTAGATACATACTGTTAGTCTCTTGACAAAAATATTTTTCTATTAGTGGAATATTGAATAAAGGATGAATTAAATAATAAGGCTAAAGAGATTATTCTACATGGGATTTCAAGATCTAACATTCTTTATGTGAGACACTGTGAGACTTTAAAAGAGATGTTTGACAAGTTGCAAAGTTTGTATTTTGGAGGAAAATTGCAGATTGAATAGATGTAGAACAATGCAAAGAACTCTACTCTTATTGCAGTGACAAATCAAGCCTCACAAGAAGAATATGGAGGTACAAATCGCTCACAAGATGAAGATGAAAGACCTAGTGATAGAAATGATGGATCAAGCATCAATCAAGAGGAACAACAAGAAGATATCAATAGAAAATATGAAGATCAATTAAAGATAAAGTCCATAGAAGAAGATATTAAAAGCGTGTGTTGACGGTATTGGACCCACCAACATTCAGGGGATCTCCCCGATATGAAGTCCCAACTAGACCTCACATCATTTGGAGTAGGATTCCCAGTAGTGGGTGGTAATGTTATGCCTTGACCATGGAAACCCACCGAGGAAAGTATGATAACTTTGGGTAAGAGAAAGTGTGAGCCTATGGAGAGTCAAGTACGATGCATTAAGGTTCCAACACATGAAGGGAAAAGGAAGTGCACTCCTTGGAAGCTTCTAATAGTATGCAACTTGAAAGGAACACATGAGAAAAATGACATCACAAATTAAGATGCGAAGTAGTCCAAAAGTTAAAGTGACGAGTTAATCCAACAACACACATTCAAGAAGATTCATACAAATGCAAACAAAATATTTCATAAGAATATATGTAAGTTAAATAACATACATTTCCAATAGAACAAGAATATTCCTACTATATTAACAAAATGTGCATGAAAATGTGTTGGCTCTGATTTTATTATTATTAGTGAAAGTTCCATTCTTACATACTCTGTTGAAAAGCACTAGCCCTAATAGTGGAACATTATTCTCAAGAACACCCTCTCCTCCAAAGAACTATATGTGCTCTATGCTATGGAGAAGTCAAGGATGTTCACAATACTCCCAAGATCCTTCTAAGCCTGAGCCTAGCCAAAAGCTTGGCTCCCAAAAGCCTGTTACAAGAGTTATGAGGTTCTATTTATAACAAGAGGGGGTGACTCTTGAACTCCCCTTTGTGACCTTTGGACTACCCTCATGACTCTTCAAATTCTTCACAAAATGACACATTACATTACATGATGACTTTTCATATTCCAATATTGACACTTGGAATTTCACTTACAACATAATTACAAATAATATTACAATTTCCACTTGTATCCATATAAGAAAAAATAAGGTAGGGACAACCTAACAAAACAAACACTATGATTCTGGAGTTTAGGGGAAGTCTAGCTCAACAACCTCCACTTGCTACTTCTTGGTCACATATTGGTGCCAAGCTTGGTACTGTGTGATGGTGTCCACAAAATGCTTAACAATGTCTTGTTAGAGGTAGACTCTAGATTCCATGGCATTCGTGTACAAGGTCTTGGAACTTGTGTCCAACTCATTCTGAAGCATGAGCAGCATGTAACTCGAATTGAGCCTTTATGCTAGGGGCATGAAAACTTATCTCAAACATAGTTTATATTTGTTTCAAGCTTGTAAAAAAATAAAAACATGTTCAAGTATACTCAAGCATAGTTTCCCATGTTTCAAACTTGTGTAAAAATGAAACCATTCCCACTTTACCTCTCGTGATTGCCATCTTTATCAGCTCGTTTTTTCTAGATGAGGCTTGGTGTTTTCATTCCATCGTCACCATCTCTTTGGCTGATCACGTTCTTTCACTTGGTTGTTTTAACTTTTCCTAAGGAACATCTGCAATGAGTGATCTTATTAGCTAGTCTCTTGAATTTTACATGTTTTGAGCAATTCCATCATCACCAAAACCAGTTGCTATCCTTTTATACCACTCATTCCTTCAGGTGGAGTCCTCTTTCAACTCTTTTTAGACTCCAAAATTATGAAAAGGTTGTCAAGTACGTGTCTTTTCAAACTCATAAAAGTAAATGAAAATACATCTACTTAGTATAAGTTTAACCCTTTTTCAGACTGAGATAGACTAGCTAAAAAACGGAATACCTTAATCGAACATGGTTAGGAGGTTCCCTTGGATATTGTTTTCTACCCTTTTGGGTTCAAGAGACAATTTACAAAAAGGGACATTTGGAGTTTTATTTTTCACCTCTTTTAAAACTCTTTAAACATGAAAAAGGTGTTGAATTTCCCCCTTTGTTGAACTCGTAAAACTTAAACGACACAGGACTTGTCACCATGACAAGATCGAGTTTCTCCTTCCTAAGTCTCGCAAAACTTACTAAGATGGATTCATCCAAAGGATGAATTTGTATGACAAGCATATGCTATCCCCTTCAAGCTTGAGATAAAAAATAATGGGGCACTCACTAGAAATTGTGGGGGAAAAAGTGAAAGAAATCATCTCTTGTATTCTGTAAAGGCAACATGTCTCTCTTGACCATGACACCCATCCATTGCTCGTGTTGGGTTTGGGACATCCTCACTTAGTCACTTTCCTTCCTGGGTGTGGGAAATCCATTTTTCCTCTCATATGATTATACCACTTCATCGTGAAAACCTTTGATATTAAGTTGAGTTAAATGTTTCCAAACTCTAGAGTCATGTCGCTGATATGTTCAAGAGAAGTCCTATTTGCAGTTCTTTACCACTTATACACTGTCTGACTTTCTGCCATAGTCCCGGATCACACTTATCTACTCTACCACATTATTTGTTTCATGTTGATGATGTGGGATCCATTATGGCCCTCCTTTGATGGATCACTTCTTGTCAACTTCAGCTCATTATCCTAGAAGATGATCTAGAAAATCCCTTCCAGTACCATAGAGCTTGCATGCCTCAATGACAAGTTATTCACATTTGATGATAGGTTTACATCATTGACCTTTGATCGGATGATTCCATGGGTGTTCAACTTCAGCTCAATTATTCACATTCATGGATTGTGCTGATTGTACCTTAAGAGCCATTGTCATTATTGGTGGTTTCTCTTGTGCTTGTTAATGGTTTACATCATTGACCAGTAATCAAGTGGATTTATATCATGTTATAATTCGTACATTGATTGAGTTGAGATGGAGCACAAGATCCTGTACTCTATCTGGTAAAATCCAGGTTGCATGGGGTTATGAGTTATTCATGATTGTACACATGTTTTATTATGTAAGGATGGTTGTGACCATACCGTGGGTCCATATATATGATCCTCTTTATTCGGATGGCTGCGGCCATACCGTGGATACATACACAAGATCCCTTTTATTCAAATGGCTGCATCCATACTGTGGATTCATTTACCATTAGATGCCTATTCATGTATCACGAGGCATGTTTATCAGAGATGTCATATATGTATATGTATATTCTCGATTTGCAGGTCTCCTGACGGTGTTGTTATTGTCCTTGCCTTGCCTTATAAAGCATATCATCCTTCACTCCCTAATCTGCCTTCATGCTTTAGGGTGCATCTGTTATGCAATATTTTGTCATGGCTCCTATTCACTTCCTATTCCATATCACGAAGTTCCAAAATGTTGACAACTGCAAAGTATATCCATCATGATACATAGAGAGAAACATCCCTAAAAAACTGAAGGAAAACTACCCTGAGTCAATTATGAAGAAGGTTATCTAAAAACCTAATTTTTAGGGCCAGCGCTCTTTACTCCACTGCTTACTTGTGCTAATGGCAAGTTGCACTACTTTACCCTAGCACTGCCATCACAGGTTTTGATATGAAAACCCATGTTGAACCTCTTCTAACAGGTTTTCCCAAAATGGGGGAGAAGCTTTGTATGCTAGAAACTTTGAGAACAACAAATTGGATATTGGTCATTGTAGATATGGTCGAGCTCTCCCATTTGGAGCTCTTGATCTTATCATTATGGGCCTTCCCCTTGAGATGTGGGCTTTCCTCCCTTATTTGTGGATCCTGAACTCCCTCTCCCTTCCATCGCCAAATGGTTCGTCATTGATTTCCTGCATTCCTATACTGAGATTATGCCCAAATGTTGCTCATTCTAACTTAGAGAAGGAGTAATTGAAGAGTCTTTGCTTGGACTTGGACATCCACCAAAAGGAGGTCTCTAGCATCAAGGCATAGGTTGTATGCTTCCCTTTTTATCTCATTAATATGTACATCTGATGTTCACTTCCATAATTGTGTAAATGTTTATTCTTTTAGCTTAACATTGCTTGATCTCTTAATTAGTTTATGCTCGATGTATGCCATATATTCTCTTGTACCTTGTATAGCTCTTTGATCTTTCTTGTAGGTACTTAGATGTTAAAAAAAAAGTAAGAAGCGAGCCTAGAAGCATAGGAATCAAAGTCATCTCCAAAGGATTGAGTGATTAGCATTAGAGAAAGGTAGGCCACTCTCTCTGCATTTGTTAAACATAGGTTGGGAAAGTGTATGTTAGCTTGTTTAGTTTGTTGCTAGACCCACTCATTGGTCTAGAGAGATCACCTTTGTCCGCAAAGGGGATTTGCCTTCACAATAGGAACAACCTAACAAAACACAACACTATGACTCTAGAGTTTCGGGGAAGTCCAGCTCAACAACCTCCACTTGCTACTTCTTCGTCACATATTTGTGCCAAGCTTGGTACTGTGTGATGGTGTCCCCAAGATTTTTAATGTTGTCTTGTTAGAAGAAGACTCTAGCTTCCATGGCATCCATGTAAACTATCTTGGAGCCTTTGTCCAAATCATTTTAAAGCATAAGAAGCATTGTTTTGACTTTGATAGGACCACCGATGAAATTCTGCATGTTGTGTGCATTCAGATCCAAGTCTTCTCTTGTGGCCTCCTATCTTAAATTATCCAACTAATCTTTGGTCTCCTACTGAACTTGGTTCTTAGGTTTAGCTTTGGTGAGGGACCTGATTGATGGGATCTGATGTGTTCACACCAAGACATCCAAACTACTATACAACTGCACATATGAGGCATGTGTGTTGCCAATGAATGAGGTGAGTTTCTTATTGTTCTGAACCAACAATTGAACCTTTTCCTTCTCCAACTTTTCCTATGGCTTCATTTTCTTCACAAAGTCAAGCGGGGCCCCTTTGAATCGTATTGTCCACTCTTGTACATACGTGATGGAGGCATGTATGTTTTTTAAAGTTTTAAAAAACTCTTTTCTTTGCTGCTATAGGCCATGAAAATGGAAAACTACTTTATGCACGGTGAAAAACTTGTCATACATCTTCCGCGTGGTTTCTCCAAGTGTTGATACTTCAGAAAGTATCATTTCTCTCATCTCCCCCAATGCAGAAACTCCATTATGTGCTGCTGCTTGGAGTTGTTTTTCCTCTTGCCTGACAACCTACAAGTTCCTTTCCAATTTCTCATTCTCGTTCATCCAATACTGAACATTTGATCTCGTTGCTCCTGCATAGGCCAAGTTGACTTCGAGAATGGAAGTTGGATGCTTCCTGGTATCTGCCACTATCACCCTTTATTTGATGAAAGTAGGTGAAGCATGATCATACATAAATTGCTTCCTCTGCTCTTGTACAACCCACTTCTGGAACTCATTGAATGAAATATTTTACACATCCATGACTGGATCATCGTCAAGGAGAATAACATCTCCTTGCTCACTCAAGGCTAGCTCTGTTGTTGGAGGTGGTGGAGGTTGAGGGATGAGAAATGGTGCTCTCGACATCAGGTTAACATCTTCATTTTGCGGCTCTTGTTCCAACTCCATGTTTTTCATTTCAATCAATTTCTTAATCTACCGAGAAATATCCTGATCCTACATATGTTCACCTTCCTCCTCAACTGCTCGTTGCTCCAGTTCTTCAACATGTATCATCGTTGCTTCCTTTGTCATCGCGATATGCCTTTTTTTGTCTTCCTACATCTGCTTCTCTTCTCATTCTCTCCTCCTCAACTGTTGTTCTTCCTTCAATTTCTTCTCTGTCTCATTCAGCTTCAATCCTGCTTCATACAACCTCTGCTTTTCTCTCTTCCTCCACTCTGCTCTCTGTATCCTTTGCTTCCTCTTTGCTTCTGTTGCCAAATTTTCCCTCACAATAAGAGGATCTTCCTTCAATTTGTAGGTTTTCTCTCCTTGTGGACTACAAAAAGTCTTCCTCTTTCCCTTATCTTGCACTAGATTGCTGCCTTTTGCTACTATTTCTTCTGAAACTACTGTTGTATGTGGAGTAACCTTTAAAATCCTTCCTATACTGATCGGCTCATTGAGTCCTGAGGCATTATTGTAGTACCTCCAAGGATGCTCTTATGGCCAATGAAATGCCCCATTGATCCACGGAAAGTAAACTCCTGTACAGTGGTCCTTCCAAATACTATGGGGATCATACGGATTAAAGTCCTTAGTGCCGAATTCAAATTTCACTATCTCCTTAGCCTCGACATCTATGCCTTTCAAGTTCTTTATCTTGTATAATTTGATCCACAAAGGAACAATGGACCATGGTGCTTTCTTCTTCCTATGTAGTGCTACTGATAACCCTGTAGCGAGATGGTATGATACTTCTTGCATGATAAGTTTGTTAGTGGCATACCTTGGTAAGACATACAAAGGCTTCTCTCCGCCAAACACTCTAATGAAGGTGCCACCTAGTGAGGCATACTAATCTGCAATGTCTACTATCACTTCCATTACTTCTTGGGACATGCAAGGTGGATCTTTTTTAGATATAACCGTTGGGTTGTGTTACATTATTTCCACGACTAGCTACCCTAGTTAACCAAGGGGTCAGAGGGGGGGGAATAGTCCCCCATTTGTTGCACCGATTGCATAGCAAGGGGGTCACAAGGGGTTTGAGGGGGGTGTTAGCCTCCCTCTATAGGGTCTAGGGCAGTTCCCCAGGGAATTTTTTTTTTGGACCCTATATTTGGTGGGCGGACCTTCCTATGCTTTTGTGCATGGTTTTCACACATGGTTTTGGGTGCAATGGTTTTTGGTCCATGGTATTGGATGCTTTGACATTTATATATATGTATTGTAACATTGGAAGGAACATAATGAAAAACCAATCTAGTAGTCTCGAATTTGGGATTTGGGGCAAAATCTCTATGTATGTTTGTTTTATGTGTTATGCTCTCGCTATTGTTTATTTTCTCTTTGTAGAATTCTTATGTAGTTAGTTTTTGTACGGGGTTAAAACCTACATTTGGTATGAAAGGTTTTTTGGCTTCAAGGGGATGATTTTGTTGCTGAGGGGTTTCGCTCAGGCCTGTGGTAGACCTTATTTAGTGGGAGATCTACAGGACTGATTCTAGTGGCGAAAGAAGATGACGAGTAGTGGAAAGATAGAGATCGCGAAATTTAATGGTCAGAGTTTTGAGTTGTGGAAACTCAAGATGGAGCATCTATTGGTGGATAAAGATTAGTGGATCATGGTAGATCCAGGTACTAAACCAACGGGAGTGTGTCTCAAATTCAGTATTTTTGAATGTATCAGGGGAAGCTACAACTAAGGCTTTGTGGGAAAAGTTATGGAATTTGTACCAATCTAAGTCTCTAATGAATAAACTGTTCCTATGGAAAAAGTTGTATAACCTGAGGATGAAAGATGGAGACTCGGTGACAGAGCATATAAATGCATTTAATACTATGGTAAGTCAATTATTATCTGTTGATATTAAAATTTTAGATGAATATAAATGCATTAGTTTGTTGTGTTCTCTACTAGATTTGTGGGATAGTTTGGTTATTGCAATAGGTAGTAATGCAACTGCCTTGTAGTTTGATGAAATAGTCTCATCCTTGCTGACAGAGGAAATGAGACGAAAAAATATGGAGAGCTAGAATGGTGATGCATTATCTATATGAGGACGGTCCCAAAACAGAAACAAAAATAAGTCATCGAGTGGGAGAT
>APFE031200613.1:0-39552 GCA_000404065.3 Pinus taeda | reverse complement strand
GATGTTGTGAAGGAAGAAGGGATCTAAACTATTACATATTTCATCCTATCAACCATAGAGACATGGATAGATTGAAGTGATGAATAGGAGTCTCGGGAATTTTCTTAGAATACTGAGTGGTGAAAATCCCAACCAGTGCAATATTGTCTTGGCAAAGGAAGAGTTTGCATACAATGACTCGGTGAAAAAATCCACTAGTGAGAGTGCATTTCATATTTTTTATGGGTGGTCATCAAAAGGTTTTTGGACCTGATAGAGTTGCTAATTTATGAGGAAAGGAAGAGTTTTGATGCAAGTGATTTTGCAAGAAGCTTGTAGCTTATACATGAATAGGTGAAGAAGCGATTATAATAAAGTAATAATAGGTAGGAGAAGGTAGATTTGAAAATAAGAAAAAAGGTTTTTTCTGAAGGATAATTGATAATGGCACATAAATTGAAAGAGAGACTTCCCAGGGGTACCTAAAAAAATTTGAAATACAAGAAAATAGGCAATGCATAATTCCTCGCAAATTATATGAAAAAATCCTACAAGCTAGAGCTACCGAGAGACATGGATATTTATTTGATATTCAATGTATGTTATCTATATGAGTTCCATGAAGGGGAAGGAAGTGAAGAGATAGGCATTGTGATTGATTGGAAGGAATCATTACTAGACCAGCCTGTCAAAGAAGTGGAAGAAACTCTGGCCACTAGGTTTGGAAAGAAGACTTGTCACAAGGAGTACTTGGTCCAATGGAAGAACAACGGATCTGAATATGTGATTTTCATGATTGAGTAAGAGCTAGCAGAACTACAAGGGACTTCAATCTCTGAAGAAAATACCACATGAGCTAGTAGCTCATATTTTCTTACCAAGGGTGTCTGACACAGGAGCACCCTTAGCCTCACGAAATCCTCATCAACCAAAAATAAGTTTATGTTGATTTCATAATAATTTTTTTTACTCCCATGTGTTTTAAGTTGTTGATACACCTATTCTGTTAGTTTTTGATACACCCATATAATAGTTGTTTCTACTCTCGTAGCTACATTTTATTAAAGCACTGCTTTCTTTTGAGTTGCAGATGCTTTGAGGATCACATGATGATAAAATGTTGCTTGGAGTTGCTAACACATCCGAATCGATAGTTGTTTAGCTACATTGCTCTAAGACAAACCCCATTAGACATGCTACTAGAATGATACATAGGTTAGAAATTTTATTTTTCTGCATATTGAGAGGGAACACATCAACTCAGTTTTGAAAGGTGAGTGGTAGGTGACAGGGGAAGTGGTTTATTTCAATGGGAATGTGAATACGTTAGCGATGTGAGGATAATCTACACAAACATAGAAGAAAACAAGTGTTTTTCCTTTTTTCTATTGCTTTTTTGTTGGCATTAGTTTTTGTTATTGAACGGTTTCTTGAGAGTGAAATTGGTTGTTGTATGAGTCAGCGAGGGCGTTTGGTTATTTTGCATGGTATTGCTATGTAAGAATGTGGGAATTCTAAGTACTTTGAGGACTCCACTCTCAAATTTATATTCTTATCTATAAAAATGCATTCTAAATAGATAAAAAATATTTGAATCCTTTATGTGTTCTCATGAGAAAACTTGAATAACTCTTTATTTGTGCTTTGTGATTTAGTCCTTGAATAAATTAATTTAGAATCCAAAATCCAATGGTCTGGGTTGTGCAATATATAATAGTGATTCAGATTCTATAAGTGTTGTGAATGCTACAAAACTTAGACTATGTCACTAAATAATCTTAAAATTATATATATCTTAAGTTGTTTAAATTTAACCAATACATTACTACAATGGCTTTGAACTTTATCGTGGCAAGAGAGGCACACTAATCTTAATTGGCTTAAATTTTAACTAATATATTATTGCAATGGAGTTGAACTTTGTTCTAGTGAGAGGTACTCTAGAACCTAGTATATGGGAGATATAATAGTTTATATATAATTACAAAAGTATAAATTTAAATAATATCATGCTTAAAAAGAAAACCAGAAAGTTTAATTATTTACGAATATAAATATAGTCCATAATAATAAAAATTGACTCAAATAAAATAAAATTGAACCATTATAAAGTAGTTATTTATGTTAGTTGTTTTTGCACACCATTAAATTACTACACAAAGTATTTTATCTAAATTATGTGGTAGCTATTTTTGTTTAATTTATTTAAATTGCAGGGTAGTTATTTTTGGGTACATGTAACTAGCACAACCATATAAATTAAATGATTGTTAAATGTTGATAGGCATCATTCCATAAGAAGCATCAAAACACTTAATCATACATCTCTAGTTGGTAAAATTAAAAAAAAAAAAATCATTAAATGAACTAAATTATAACTTTATTTCAGATAATTATCATTATTATTATTAAAGATAAAAATAATTAATCCTCAATGGGGGTGAGTAATGGAGAGGAGGATGTTCCTGCAGGAATGCGTGGGCACCTATGGTAACCACTTGGCTACATGATGGTGGGCTGGCCTCATGACCCTACCATATTACCTGGAGTACAAGAGGCACTAAATAATGGCATGGGAAACCTCTAGTCACATTGGGTCTTGCGGAGGGTGTTGAATGCATTAATGTTATTGAGGGTGGCAGGGGTTTTCGATGGTCATTCTACAGTGGAGAGAGTTTCAGAACCTTTTTGTGGAGTGTTGGGAGAAGATGAGGGTGTTGTAGAGGTTCTTTAAGCCGACCGATCAGTTGGCATTTTCATACAAGGTTATGCCTCTGTTGGTGGGTGTGAGTAGCTGTAAATTTCAGAATTAGGCTTGGAAAGAGAAATTATGAAAGGAATGTGGTGTATGTGTGTTTGATGGGGGTGGCTTATTGTGGTTTCTACTTTGTTTGGTCTGGTTTCATTCTGGGATGATTGCGGATTTTCCTTTAGTGGAGCTGGATTATTGAATTTTGCCTCCCGAGCTAGCTCACAGGGTCCTTGGCTACTCGGTGGTGCCATTTGTGAGTTTGTCATGGGTTTTGGTTTGTTGGAATTGTGAGGGATCGATTCAAGGGGGTTGTATATTACTGGTTCGAGGTGGTAAATAACTTTGTAAGCTGTGGATGCTCGATGCTAGAGGGAGAGGAGGGTCAACCGGAGCTAGTGGTCTTCACCCCTACATGGATTGTTTGTGAGCTATTGGAAGTATGGTCTTCCTCTCACATAGGTAGTGTTTAGGTTTCAAGCATGCGATTGGTTCCTTACTCAAGATGGTCCTTAAAGCTGTGGCTAGGTCCTGAACTCAGTTTGATCTAGTGTCGAGCAGTCGTGGAGGGAGTCTAGAAGGTCTAAGTGCAGAGGGTTTGAGCCACGTGGCTTTAGGAGGCAGAGGTGGTGGCTGGATAACACAGTCTAGACATGAGGGGTTAGCAGCTCAAGGTGGTAGATGCTAGGGATTAGCTGGGAGTTGGGGTCACCTTGCTTCATCCATTCTAGAATGAGTGGCTTCGGTTTCTCATGGTGGTTTTGGGCGTCATGTGTGCGTTCATCAGTGTGGTTGCAGTCAGTGACAAGGCTGCTACATGGAGCACTATCGAGATGTCCTTCAATCATTTCTATATTGTCTGGAGACTTTAGAGTGGGTTAGATAGAAGGAGCATGTCGAATTGATAGAAACTATAAACAAAATGCATTATTTCCAATTTCATACCTAGGAGCATGTTGTGGTGGTCTGGCACGACCAGAATTTACTCTCAGAGAAGGTCGAGAAACTGGAGGCCTAGATGGCCCATTTCAAGGAGCATGTCAAATGCTCCTTTCATCCTCTACCACATCCTGGTATAGCTTTGAACAACCCAAACTCCATCACCTTTGATGACTAGAATGGATACATGTGTTTTATATGCTCTATCTGTTTACTGGGGCCCGTGGCCTTTGAAATTATGGACTATGTCTCACTTTGTTTTTTGTTTCGTTGTCATATGCTCTTGGTAGTAGTCCATAGACCTAGTCGTGGTGAGAATGCCTATGTCTTTCCTACGATGCATTTTCTTTTGAAACTATGAATATAAATTTGACTTTAAAAATGATAAAAATAATTAATCTATAAGTTAAACATATATACATTAAAAAAGAAAACATGTAACAAAATTGTTAACCATGAAGATTTAACTCCACCTTATCATGGAGATTATTGATCTGTAAATAATATTTGTTACAATACCATGAGCCAATATCAAGGATTATCAGTACTGCATAGCCAAACAACGATATCCCATTTCATATGACACTTGTTCATATGACATTTGTTTTAATTAATGAATTTAATTAAAAGAAAAAGAAATGCATAACAATTTGGAAATAAATTTTAGTCTTTTATTTGTATACCACTAAGAATATTCTAGAATATTCTATGGAGCTTAGATCCTTATCATCCACCTAGTAAATATGGATAATTAAATTAAAGTTATGAAAACCCCACTCAAAAATAGACATTCCTATCCACATAATAATCTTGATGGTTTATGTTTTTTGTTGGTCCAAGAGAAAAAAGTTAGTATATTTATATTAATCAATTAATGTTAATAGATATATGTTGGTTTGAGGGGGCTTGACCCAAGTTCAACATTAGTTAGCCAAACAAATCCCTACACTACTGGCCCTTTTCGGCATCAACCTGCAGAGCACGGACTAAAGTCTCACCTGAAGCAATATGGGGGGATGCTGGAACCAAGTTTCCACACACTTGAAATGGATGTGATGTTGATTTATTCCAGCTATACCTACCTTCACGTAGGTCTCTTAGCCCTTTGTTCCACCCTTCAATACCTTCGTGAAAGGGTAAAATTTGTTTTCGCGCAGCCCTCACTTGTGGATTAGGGACTTTCGCACTGCCAGGGCAGTGAACTGCGATATCTCCCAAACTAGGCTAAGTGTCTTACTTATCTTATTAACCTATCTTAGTTAGCTTCACATAAATAGATGTTCTTACTTGCGTTTACTTAAGCAATACATTTACATATATTCGTGCATCATATAATCATTATAAGTTAAATTCATACCCAACATAACAAGATGCATGAACAGGAAAGAAAGACATAGAAATTGTAGAATACTTCTTTATATTGATAATTCCAGACAATTATAGACTCGACCTTCCCTGCACACTCAGTTGCAGGGGTCCGCGCACTCAGCTACAGACTTCTAGGCCTCTGCACACTCAGCTGCAGAGCCTCAACCTACAGTATGACGCAAACTTAGACTTCTACCTCAGAGCTATCTCTCATACATGTCGATGTTCCTTATTTTAACTACTTAGAGCTTAACTCTATTTATACAATCCCGTGGTCTGTGGACCATGGGTAGATCTTTTATAGCCAACATTAAATTTCCAAAATAAGGGTGAACAACCCTATGACTCTTTAACACCTACGTGCTCTGCGACCACAAAATGTGGAGTCTTTTCACTAAGGGACTCTCTTCTTCCAAGGCTAGAGTACATTCATTAGAGATAACAATGGAAGATGAAATATTGAATTGTATTAGCTGACCCATTAGAGGGCTAGTTGATCTAGACAAGCTCAATTCAATATACATGTAGCTCTTGCGGATGCAAGAATTTGGAACTATTTGAGTAGGAAACTATCAACATCTTTTGCAATGTAGCATGAAGGCTATTCAATATTAGTGCTCACATGGAATGTAATATGGAGGCAATGTCACAAGCGCATGGTAGCATTTTCCCTAAGGGTGTTAATTGTGCAAAGAGGTACATTCTACAATGTAGTATGAAGGCAATATACAATTCCATTCATGCTCAACTTGGAGTTGACACATGTCCCTATTAAATGAAAATAAAATATGTTCTAATTAAAAATGATGAGGGCTATAATAAAAAACAAAAAAAAATATGCACATTTAGATAATTTTAAACAAAATTATTCTCGATTAGTTATTGGCCAAGAGGCACATTCTACTACGTAGTATGATGAACCTCCACTTCACATGTGTCCATTTATTCAAAATAAAATAATTTCTACATAAGAAAGAAATATCCAATAAAAAACATAGACTAATATGTGTGTAATGGTAGTTTTAATAAAAATTATTATAACTCAATATGAAGGATATGTGGTAAAAAGTTCCAATGTCCATATAAAGAAACATAGTTTTATATCAACTTTATAGAGAGATTTAAAAAAAAAAAAACAAAAAGGTTTTAATTTGAGGAAGATGCAGAGTTTTCTTATACTTTCTTAAAAATATTAATTTATATTAAAACTTATTTGAAATATTATATCTTAATTAATATATCTCATTGTTAACTTAGTGTGTGTGTGTATATATATATATAAGAACACACACACATATATCCCCAAAGGAAATAAGTAATTGAAAGAAAAAAATAATTAATTTGTAATAAGAGTAATAAGACTGAGATGCATAATTCATTCAATTCTTAATATCGAACATTAAAAAATATTATTATTAATAAAATATTTTGATATGGCTAAATTAATATTGAGGTGTATTTTAAAATATTTTAATAGCAACAAAAAAATTAATGTGGCCAAGGTCCATATATAAAATATTTCAAAGTCCATATTAAGTAAAATGTATCAATCTCAACTATCTATATATAATATATGGTTTAAATTTTTATTTTATTTTTACGGTTAAAATATTTTAAGTATTCTTACTATTCTACATTTCAACCCGTTTCAAGGTGTAATTTTTGGGTAATATTTCTAAAATCTTGCAAATATTTGTTAGAGTTACAACTTTAAGTTATGCAATCTACACAATCGAAGTGCATCAATGGATATTCAAGGGAAGATGGAATCCATTATAATGCCATTCAATAATGAAATGTAAATTATTGGCATTATATAATATATTATATATATAATACTATTATACTATATATATATTATTATATATATATATTATATATATATATATATATATATATATATATCTTAATAACCATGTATTTAAGAGGGATCAAACTTCCTGAAGCGTAAACACTTTTCAAGTTTTACACTTACAAAAGAGGCTTGCACCTAAGAAATTTGATCCCTCTTCTCACTTTCTAGATGTGTTCTTTGTATGGATTTATACTTGTGTTTTCTCAATCACACTTTTTGTAGAATATGATGGAAATGATCCTGCAAATCTTATGTTTTCTATCCATTAGATTGGGGAGATTGTAACTTTTAATTGACAATACAAAGGGATTCATACTGATGACCTAACTTAACCCTATGTAGGGAGTTCAATTTTTTTATTTTGCAATCATTTTGGCTTATTTTCACATCAACGAAAGTGATACTTAGAAAATCACTAAATTTCAAACTAATGAGTTGCTCCAACTCAATTTAAGTAGGAAGCCAAAGGCCATTATACACTAGAGGGAGAAAGGATAAATAGGAAGCACAAATATATTTAGAAACCAATACATATCCATCTTAACTATAGAACCAACAATATTTGATGGTGATCAAATCACTGAATATGCAAAACTCATTTTCAATTGAAAACTTGAGGAAAGGTTTGCACATCGACAGATATGATTCCTTACTTACACTTTAATAAAGTCTAAAGTTAATATGGATCTATGTTCTTTTAATAATATAATTTTATTAATATATAAATTTCACATCTCTATATATAGAAATATTCTATTTTTATTTTTATTGGGGAGGGCAAGACAGGGGAGGGCATGGTTGGTGTTATGTAACCAAATCATAACACAAAAGAAGATATAAATCAATGAATTAAAAATAATCCTCTTTGAGGGCCAACCTCCTTTTACATCACATAAATGAGCAAGTTTTGGATGATACACACGACCAGATCTCCTTGGTCCAAATAGGAGTCTAAAGGGTCATAATATTATCATGTTCTACATAGCAATAATAATGTAAGGGCACAAAAATAACAATAATGGGCTTATGCAGGGCACAAAAATAACAATACGAGGTTACATGGGGCACAACAAAAAACATATGGGGGGTACACTAGTATTATAGGGATCTCACATGCCCCTCTCTTTCAAAAAAGTGTTGTGCTCAATACTTGAGTAGTTCTAGATGCTTCTATATAAAATTCTAATTCTCCCATGCGAAATATTTAGAAGGTAAATTATTCAACTTAATGAGATATTATGAAATTGATAGATTCTATAGTTGTAATATTCTTGTTTCCATGGCTTCTTGAGGCTCCAATATGATTTTTCCTCCTTTTTCAAGTTTTGTAAATATTGTTTGAACTAGGATATTATCAGATTTAACCTGCTTTAAGTATGGAACATGGAAAACTAGGTTTAATTAGGAAGATGCATGTAATTGTAATTTGTATTCCATAGTAACAATATTTTGCAACATCTTGTAATGACCATAGTACTTGGGTGATTATTTGTCATCATTCTTAGCTTTCTTGAGAGACATTTGTTTGTATGGTTGTAGCCACAAAAATACTCAATCACTTACGCCAAAAATTATTTCCCTGTGATTTTGATCTACCTGTTGTTTCATTTGATAATGCACGAGAGTCAGGTTATGTTTTAAGATTTGGGGAACTTCTTCTTCATGTTCGATGTAATCCTACATTGTTTTAGCCTTATAAGTTTCTCTTAAATTTGATGTGATGAATGGTGGATAATATTCATAAAGTGCCATAAAAGGTGTAATTTTTGTTGCGGTATGGAAGGGAGTGTTTTACCACCATTATGCCAGAGGTAACCATTTGATCAATTGTGTTCATTTATTAGATACAAAGAAAACAAAATATCCTTCCAAACATTTGCTCACTATCTCAGTTTTCTTATCAGATTGAGGATGATAAGATGAGCTACTATCTAACTAAGTATCAAGACAAGAAAATAATTCTATCCAAAAATCTCCAATGAAAATGGGATCTATGTCACTTACAATAATCTTTGGGTTTCCATGTAGCTTTTGAATTGTTTCCATAAATGGAATAACAACTCTACTAGATATGAAAGGATAAGCTAGCGCACAAAAGTGTGCATACTTGGTAAGTGTATCAACTACCACCATGATGACACTTTGTCCTTTGGACTTCAGTAAACCTATGATAAAATGCATTGAGACCTCCTCCCAACAAATAACTTGGACTGACTAAAGGTTGTAACAAGCTTGGGGTATTAATTATATTAACTATATTTTTTCAGCAAACCAAACATTCTAAGAAAAACTCTTAAAAATATATTTAAGGCCATCCCAAAAATATTCCTTCTTGAAATTGTGGTATTTTTTTTAAATATTGAGTGCCCTTCTAAAGGAGAGGTGTGTAATTCCAAAAGACTGTTTTGTTTGAGTTGGGAGTTCTTACATAGATATAAGTAATTTTTGTACCATAATGAATCTTTTTTCTAGATAAATGTATAAGATGTACTCGGATCTTGTTGCAACTTTTGAATGAGTGTCCACACCTCTTCATGATTATGCCATTCATCCCTTGCTTTAGTGATCAAATTAGGTTAGATAATAGAAATGGCACAGAGCAATGTTTCCATATCCTCATCTCTTCTTGGGAGTGCATCTACAACAATATTTTCTTCCTTGTTTCATAGATGATTTCAAAGTCATACCCAAAATATTTGTGACCCATTTTTTTTTTCTCTTCTGAAGATAATATTTGTCCCAAGAAGTATTTAATACTATCATGATATGTTTTTACCTTGAAGTGTATTCCCATTAGGTAAGGGTGTCATTGCTTCAAGGCATGTGCTATTTCCAACATTTCTGTCTCATAAATAGTTTTGTGTAAATAATTTCCCTTGATTAGATGACTTTCAAAAGTAGTGGGTCTTCCTTCTTGCATTAAAACAACACCAATTCCATTTCTTGAGGCATTGTATTACATAATAAAGGTTTTTATGAAGTCTAGTGTAGCTAAGACCAGATCTTGGCATATTGCTTCTTTAAGGTTTTCAAATGCCTTAGTTCCTTTTAGAGTCCAAAAAAATGCATATTTCTTTACTAATGTTTTTATACGTGCTTTTAGTTTCCCATAATTCTTAACAAACTTTCGATAATACCTTGTCAACTAGAGAAATCCTCAAATATGCTTTAAGGTTGTGGGTATTTTTCATTCCTTGATAGATTTAATGTTGTTAGGGTCTAACTTAACACCCTAATGAGATACCATATGACCCAAATATTTCATCTCATATACCCCAAAGAAACATTTGGAGGGTTGTACATACAATTGTTTCTCCTCTAATAGTTTAAGCGTCCCATCAACATGTTGAACATGCTCTTTCCAACACTTGTTGTAGATTAGTATATCATCAAAAAATACTAACAAGAATTTTCTAACAAAGGGGTTGAAAGTGGAATTCATCAAACCTTCAAATGTGGAATTTGCATTGGTAAGGGCAAAAGGCATGACCAAAAATTCATAATGACCATGAATTTTGAATTTTTGTTTTGGAGTGCTTTCTCTCTTCATTCTAATTTTATGATATCCGGAATGAGGATCCAACTTGGTGCAGTAAATTTCTCCATGTAATGCATAAAACAATTCATCAATGAAAAGAATGGGAAATTTATCTTTAATAGTGAGCTTATTGAGATCTCTTTAATCTGGACACATATGACATGATCAATCCTTCTTGTCCACCAATAATACTGGAGAAGAGAAATAACATTGGCTAGGTTGAATTATACCCACCTCTATCATTTCTCCAACCATACATTCAATTTAACTCTTTTGGGGATAAGGATATCTCTAAGGGTTGATGTTTGGAGGAAAAATTCATAGAATCAAGTGAATAGCATGATAATGACAACAAATAGGTGGAATCCTATGGTGGTCTCAAATAACTTGGAATGATTGTCCATGAATCTTTGGAGATCTTGAGAAATGAATGCTTTTGATGTTTGAACATCTAGTGAGCATAATTGTGCAATTACATTTTTTTTGTTATTTCTTCAAAAGATTTTCCATGCCATTAGACTTGGTTATCTTCCCTAGTCTCCCTGCGATACCCCTAATTAAATTTCCTTTCTTTCCCATAAAGTTTTCAAGGAAAGTCCTTGAAAATTAAAATATATTTTCTCTAAAGATTGTAAATATTAGACTCCCAATTCAACGTCAACACCAACAACTGAAATGGAATGTATTGGACTACTCAATACATATTCTATTAGGTCCCTATAATACTAGTGTATTCCCTTATTATTATTAACAATGTAAACTTTGCAACGAGAACTAATACTGTTACCTATTTCGTAGAGATAGTGAAAAACTGACCCGATTTTGAAAAGGGGCAATGTAGAACACACATATTTTTTTTAAAGCATACTTTTTTACCCTTTAAATTTTTTTATGTACATTATGTTTTAGAATGTTAGTGAATTGCATGGTGATTTTAAAAAGTGGTGTTTTCTGGCAATCATTGGCCCTTTTGTTAAAAGACCTATTTTTTGTTTTAAATTTTTTTATGTATAAAATGTAAATAATTATTTTCTAATATTTAACGGATTTTTTGAACATGTAAATTTTTTTATTTGTCAATTTTTTTTGACATAAAAAATAATAAAAAAATAAATTAAAAAACCAAAACCTGATGTTAAAAAAAGAAAATTAGAAAATTAATTAAAAAAAAATTTAAAAAACTACTAAATTAAAGATTAAAAAAACCATTTAAAAAAAACCAAAAAAACATTTAAAATTTTAAAAAAAGTTATACGTTATTTTTAAATTAAGAAGATAAAAATAAAAATTTAAACATTTTTAAAAAAATAGCCCAACTTTCACAGTAATTAGCTATTTTAACATATTTAAAGTTATAATATAAAATTAAAAACTTTTAAAATTATACCATTTTAGTTATTAGTATTACCATTAAAAAAAAACAAATAGACTACTTTTATTGAAGAGTCCACACCGTAAACAAGAAATGTCTAAGTTCAACCATAATATTTTACGGACATTTTTGAGCAATTCATAAAAACCTCAAAAATCGAATATCACAATTATTAATAAAATTGAAATTACTATTTTTTGTGACATAAATGAGAATGATTTGTTTTATGTCCGCACCCACTCATGAAAAATGATGCATGGGAAGGTTTTCATTGTATTTCAAGATAAGGTCCTTAGAGAGAGGAATAGACCTATCAAAATTTACCACAAACATTTCGTGATAGTAATTCTAAATGTCCAAAATATTACTATTGTATATTCCATAAAACGACCAAAAAAAACCTCCTCTATCTCTTTGAATTGTGGCTAGTGTTTTGTAAGACAACGAATAACCCGTTCTAGCTAAATTGAACTCCTTTGCTAATGAATTTGGAATTTTCCTTTTATTCTTCCTGAAAATGCTTAGGACTGCTTCACCACTCAAAATTTATATATACCTAAGAATTATAGTAGGTAGGGAGAAATTTAGGTTGGGCGATTCTGAGAATCACTCGACCTCCACCCAGCCACTCGTGGGGTGCGGCCCTGGGCAGCGCGGCTACTCCTGAAATTGCCTGGCCACCAAATTGGAGAAAATAGTAGTTAGAGATGAATGTGGTGCGAACATGGAATTTTCAGTCTAGGTTACTTGGTAGAATCTCGTTTGTGATGTCAAAAATGATGCACACTAAACCTTGTAAATATAATGACAACAATTTATGTTTAACATATTTCAGTTGTGTAGGTTCCAATTGAAGGTGAAACATAAACCTGTTGGCTTTTGGGGAGAAAATCTTTGACCTTGTTATGTTGCAATTATTGTAACTATAACCACTCCAAAATGATGCATGTAGATTTATTTGATTCCTTGTTAATGTTAAAAAATCATGTTATTTGATTCCCTATTAATGTTACTGAAGTTACTATTTTATCATTTTAACTCTTGGATTTTTAAATGAGGAATTAATAAAGTGGATTAACAACTTTGGTACCACTTAAACTATAATGATAATAGTTTGGAAATTAACTAATATTTAAGGGTTTTGGTTTAATCTAAAACCTACGTCAACATAATATCAGTATCTTGACGCATGTTCAATTCCCCTAAGTTCAATTCCCCTACCTATTTTGGTGTAACTAAAACCACAACATTAACAAATACTTAGTCATTACATGATAAAGTTATTAGTTATTTCACAAAGTAATGGAATTTTATACACTCAAGTTATTTCACAAAGTCATGGAATTTTATTTGTATAGAAGCAACAAGCGACTGGCATTACAATCTTGTTAGCTTCCTTCTAACGTCTTCGAGCCACTATCTCTCTTTGAGCGTTGAAATAAACAGTAGCAATTGGTAATCCAAGACCATTGCGATCATCAAAATCTCTGGTACTGAAGTTTCGGTGGGATATAGGAGGGACCACAACTGTTTGTCATCCTGTCTACTTCGACAAAACAAATACATACGTGTGAATCCCAACCATAGGCCTTGGAAGCTCATAACTCATCAGTTGTCTTCCTAAAACCCATAAAAACATTTACTAAAAGTCACAAATCTATGTAATTATTAAACTAAGATAATTTTACATTAGTTTTTTTTCAGAGAGAAAATCAACATGTATATTATATTAAGGAAATATAATGAGCTGTAACATGAAAGGCCATATTAAACCAGCCATAACCTGTTCCTGATGACAATAGAGGCGTTTCCTTTGAGCCTATAATAAGCCAGAAACTGAAACCATAAAGAGGTCACAGACCATACAAAAAAAACCATAAACATGTTCACAATGTCCATCCAGAACTTTAACAAGATGAAGAAAACCACATAGATTTAAGCATGACCGAAAAAGAGGAAAAAACATGTCAGTCTGGTGCAGCTAGTGCTGTTATGAAGACCAACACCGAATCAATAGGAGCGTTTGACTCCTGGAAAATGCGTGCATTTCTCCACTTCCAGAGAAACCAGCAGGTAAGGATAAATATCGATCTCCAAGCTGGAACCTGTTCACTCCACCACTTGAAAGCGACCTGTAGAGAGGAGAAAATTTGATGAGGAAAACCATAAGTTAAGGAAAGTTAATACCATATTTTGGCCGATGCCGGAGATTGAAAAAACATATGGATGTTTGTTTCAGGTGCTTGACAGCACATGACACATCTCCCATGACCCGTTCAACCGTTTCTCTGTAGAACCTCCCATGAAAGGTTCCTATTGGAGAAAACCAACCAGGAAAATAAAATAGCCTTGAGCGGACATGAAGATTTCCAGAACTTCGAAGGAAACCAAGGCATAGGGAGCGGATGTAGCGTTGACGAGGCAGCTGCATATAGATCTTTTACAGAGACTGGCTGAGTGGAGCGCGACTTCGACCATACCAAAACATCATTGGTCCCAGACTGTTTAATTCCTTTTACATAAAAAACCTTTAACACCGAAACCCATAGATGACACAGTGCGGGAGGCAGATTGAGTTCATCGGCTGTCTTCCAAACAGGCGTCGATGAGGACCATGCATGAATTAGCTTGTTCTATGAGAATAAGCCCCGTGAGTGCAGGAAGGAAATGAGGTCAAGAGAGAGAGAATCTTCGAGTCCGAGAACAATAGGTTCCAAGCCAATAAGTATAGAGGAGCCTCTGTAATAATTTTACATTAGTTATTACAACAATCCTACAGTTTTCAAACTCATAAATTGAATGTCATAATTTAGCAACAAATTAGAAAAGCTACAAATCTATGTAATCATTAAACTAAGATAATTTTACAATAGTTATTACAACAATCCTGCATTTTTCAAACGATTTCGAATTTTATTACAATGATTGGTTTCATAGGAAAAAAAATTGAAAAGAATATTGTGTTTCAGGTACTACCGAAACATGTTGTTGTTGTAGCAGGAATGTCAATAACACTTTGACACATGACATAAATTTTCAAAGATACGTAAGGCCAACATTGGCAAGATGTTTAGTCCATAGAGCTTGCGTATATTGGCGTTATGGCCACAAATTTTCATGGATGACAATTTTTTTTGATAGAAATTAGTAAAATGAATTTAACAAATCAAAAGGTTTGGGGTTGGAGTGTTTGAAGTATTTTTTGATGGGTAATTGGATTTAGCACCATCAGGAACTTTGGTTACCCAAAATCTTGAAGTTTAACAATTGTAAATGCGGATTTTCAAAAATTTCTATCAAATTTTATCATAATCTTGTAACAATTACCATTATTTTCGAAACTAATTTGTGAATTTTAAACCTTGATCAATATATTGAACTATAAAGTTTATTGCCTAGTTGCAGAGAATATGAATGAATACCAGTGTAAATACTCGCATGTGATAGGGTCGCTAGGAGTAGGAGCATCCACATTTGTCATAATCTAAAAACACAGAGTTAGTATTATCATTTTTTAATCTAAATCAAGGAAGACTCCAAGCCTTTTAGAATAACAAGCCAACTAGACTGAGATTCGAAGCAGCTTTTAGATAGTTAGGACTTCTATATAATGTAATTGATAAGAGATTACTCGGTCATACTATTTGTTCCTTGAATTTATTTTCTCCCTAGAAACATTTCAAATTTAATATGAAATCATAGATAGCATGATCACAAATCCATATTAATGTTGTGCTCAAAACTGAAATTATTATAAATTATATCTATCAGAATTCAAATTATTGTATATGATATCTATCAAATATATTGGAATCTATTGTGAGCATTATTTTGAGAAATCATCCAAGTACAACTTGGATGATTCTAATGAAAACAATCTAGATGACTCTGGTGATTACTTGATTAGTGAAGAACAACTTCGATGATTCCAATGAAAACAATTTGGATGACTCTGGTAATTACTCTAATAGTAAATGAATAAACGAAAAGAGATATATCTCTTAAATGACTTTGCTGTAGATATGATAAACATCACAAAGCTAAACCTTCAGCCTTCCTCTTCCTTTGTCGTATCTAGGCATATTTTGTTTATTGCAAAGGATGTTTATTAAATATTCTGATAATGGAAAACATTTAGATACTAAGATCGTGGTACAATGATTAAACGGCTTTAGATACTAAGATCCTACTACAATGATTAAACGGCTGTTTTGATGAAGCTTCGTTATTCTAATAAAAAAATTATCGAAAAATATTTAAATATAGAGATCCTAGTACAATGATTAAACAACAATCTCGATGAATAATTTGTTAGGATATTCCGGCACATAGGGATAGTTAAGTTCAACTTGGTCTAGTATAGAGTTAGGTATAGAGTTAGGTAAAGTGTGTTTCTTTACCGTTGTACATTTTGTAACTTACAATCCGACGGTCACGATATGTAGTGATCCGACGGTTCATTCTCTCCTCGGTATTACCGACCACTTGATCCGTGGCTTGACACCCGATTGGTCCATGAATTCTATTTAAAGCGCATGGAGGGTCATTTGTAGGTTAACCGTGCATGAGAGAAGCTTATGTAAATTTTCATTCTTTTATTAATAAATTGCCTGTAGTAGCCACGTCGGCGCAGGCCGTGGACTGTTCCCCTCTCTGATGGTTTTAACCACGTCAAAATACTGGTGTATTGATCTGTGATCTGTTTGTGAGCGGTGTCCTTCTGGTGTTCTGTCTGAGGAACTTACCCTGTAAACTCCTACAAAGAGCTTGTCTGGGTTTTCCTCTATAGAGGGGTTTTCACCCTTGTAGAGTGCCTACATCTGGTGTCTTGATCTTTGTTCTTTTCTTTTGATAATTTCTTTATCAAACAAAGATAAAATAAGAACATAAGAAATTTAATAAGAACACTAATTTATCACAAGTATGTATCAACATACGAAAATATTTATTCCCTTCTGATTTTCTAACATGGTATCATAGCTAAGTTGAAGAAGAAGGAAAAGATAGACTGAAGGTCCATTGAAAGTAGAGATACAAGAAAAGGGTTTCAAGAAAGTTCACAAGGAGTAGAAGATAGAAATATGACAAACTCAATGTAGTCATAAAGCAAGTTATATGGAGCCTCCAACTACAAGGCATGGTAAAAGAGGATAGATCTTATCATCACAAAGCACAAAGTTCTGGACCTTGTTCAAGGAATAGTCAATAAGCCTACAAAAGTAGAGAAAGAGAAGTTTAGATAAATAGAAATATTGGTCATGAATCTAACAGTATATGGAGTAAAGGACAACTTGATTCCATACATATCCAACATAGACTCTACTCAAGAAATGCATGAGGCTCTCTCCAAATTATTGAACATTGAGAACATTGGTCAAATATCAAGCCTGAAGAATGAACTAAGGAAAATAAGGATGACAAGAGATGATATTTCATCATCACACTTTGTATGTATATCTAGAATAACAGATGAACTCCAAGCAATAGATGAGGTTTTACTAGAAAAAGAACTAATAATTGGTACTCTTTGAGGTCTACCAAAATCTTGTAGTGCTTTTGCATCATGAACTAGCAGTTGGAAGGATACTCCAACACTAAAACAAATGTGGAATGCATGCAGGCAAGAGGAAGCTCAAATATCATTAGTAAAAAACAAGGAGGATGAATAAGAAAACACCTATAATGTTTATTCTTCTCATCACAAGAAGAAGGGAACATTCAAGAAGTTGAAAGGACCAAAGAAGAAAGCTGATCTACCCAAGATTTAATGCTACAATTGTGATAAGATGGGTCATTACAAAAATCAATGTCTTGAGAATCTAAGGAAGAAGAAGTGAGATAGGGAACAAGAAAATATTACCGATGAAGCTCCACCTAAGAAAAACAAAACTGAAGAATCAAAATTCAAAGAATTACACTACTAAGTCCTCTATAACATATCCTTCTTAGTCTTGTATTGTTTTTAGTTTATTTTTTTATTTCTATAGTTTTTGGTCTAACATGTCTTCTTAGATCATTTGTGAGTTATTTTTATAAGTTATAGGTATCCCTCAAAAGGATTCGATCAATAGGGAGACTCCACAATCTTACCAAAAGATAAGTATATTCTTCCTCATTTCCTATTTTGTGTTTGGCTTCCCTCCCATATCAATATATGCTTGTATTATATGCTAATAACCTTTTATATTTTCCTTGGTAGGAGAGGTTGTATGATACTGAACGTTTATGGAGAAACTTGAAGCATGGAAGAAGTTATGTTGCAAAGTAAGCACTTTAAGAATTGATATCCTACAATGTTTGCTAAGAAGAATTCAAGGTATGTCTTAAACTATTAGTTTTGTTACAAGGTTTTCTTCATAGAAAGTGTTATCATCCCAAGAAACTCTGCTAGGTTGTATCTCGAAGATGCTCGGAAACATTACAAAACTCAACAAAATGTTGGAAATGGATGAATGGAAGGAATGATGCTTGTTCAAGCCAGATATCCACTTCTACTATGCTTAACTCCAGACATGGGTGAACACCCCAGAATACAAGGCTTTAGACCACGAATTACTCACAGTTTAAGGAATTGGGTGAACATGGAGAATATTGACCACACCAACAGATGCACAAGACCATGTGATGGCTGGCTACAACCAGTAAAAAGGTCTGCAAATCTATTTCCTAATGCACAGACAGGATAACAACTCTCTCGCACTAAGTTAACAGAAACCTGCATAACACATTCAATAATACATAATAGACTTCAACATAGACGAAGGATGATAGCTCCTCTAATGAAAAACATCCAAAGTACATGAAAATTGCATAACACGCACAACCTAGAACAAAATAGAAGTGGAAAGTGAGCAATTAACAGCAAAAGAAGCTTGTATTAGCTGAAAATGAAGACCAAACGCTGCAAGTATCAAAATAGTTACAGTCTCCAGAAATTGAACCTTACATCAAAACAAAAACCATCAACCCTCATTACATCTGTTTTCTGGGTATATATAGAGTTTCTTTACAAAATGTTCTGCTACTCTAAGTAGGGGGGGGATCATATAGGACCACCAACCACTTTAACTCTCTGATGGAGTCTCTGGTGCAGTCTGCTGCTTTCGTGAACAAAAATGATCTTCTCGGATGCTCTGTTGTACTTCTTCGAGCAGGCGAAGTGTACATGTGGATGAAATTCCATGCCTGATAAATGCTTTTAACTGCTTGAGGCTTGTCCTTTCATTATTGTCCACTTTGTTTCTTGAATGTGGTTGTTGGAGAGGAAATGCACCAGGTACAAGATACTAGTTATGCTCATCCTTTAGATGCACAGAACGGTCAAAGGTGGCATACTGCATGGCGAGTGGATGATTTGGTCAGGGGAGCAAGATTGGCCATTGGATGGAGAAAACAAACGATGGAGATTGATTTGCAAGAGTTATCAGGAGATATGAGAGCGAGATGAATGAGTGCCCTCGGAACTCATACAGTCAGATCCAACAGTGATCGGGGGCAGAAGCTGCGCGGGGACTTAAGAGCCGTGAAAATTGGGTGAGCGACGGGCTATATTGATCGCACCAATTTTCAGAGTCAAGTGGTAATTGTACAATGGCCAGCGATCCCATTCAGGCAATGACGCATCGTGGATGTGATAGGAGGAAAACCGATTTCCCCGCCAGTTAACGCCTGGGCGGTTCATGGGATCGGGAGGAGCGAATACCATTCGATCGTGGCGGAGGTGATCAAACGGTGGGGGACAAGCGAGCAAGTTATTGGGCTGATGTGACAGGGAAACATCAGATTTGGGGTGAAAAGTCAATGATCGGGATTATGGCAGAGGGTCGCATGGGTGCAGGTTCATGTGTACGAGGTCGTACGAGGGTTCGGGCTTAAGAACAAGGGCCCTCTACTATGGGCTTTTAAATCAAGAAGCAAGAGAAATAGAAATCAGTGGAGGGCGAGGGGAATAGAATAAGAAAGGAAGACAACCATTATAGGTCTTTCTCTAAGCACGACCAAGGATCTAACTTGCATTCAGCTTCTAAGGATCAATGTTATATAGCAGAGCTAACACTGGCTCCTTCGGGGGATGAGATCCTCCTTGTGAGGTCTCAAGAACTTACAGATCAATGCCTTTCCTGTAAAAACAAATTAGCAAAATTTCCAGTGTTCCATTAGGCATGGAGTCTATTGAGCTTACACTGAAATTGATAAAACAACATATTTATAATTTTAAGACCAAAGACCTCAAACAACATAAATTTTCAGAAAATGCCCATTAACTGGGACATCAAAAACTGTTTCTCCCCCCATACTTTGCAGTATGAAGGTATTGTTCCCTTGGATTTGAGAAATGATAAAAGGCCCTGTCCATAAAGCATCAAACTTCCCATGGCTCCCTTTCTTTTCTTTCAGTGCATCCCACTTCAGAACAAAATTTCCAACTTGAAAATTATATGTTTTTGTCCTCCTATCAAAAGTTTCCTTTATCTTTCTCTAATGTGCTACAGATTTTTCAACCAGCTGTTCTCTGATTTTGTGTACCTCTGCTAAATCAGTGATCCTTTCTTCCATGTCTTCTTCCTCATTTTGTTCTTGTTGCGGGAACTTCACCACAAGGAGAATTAATTGAATTGGGAATACAACCTCAGTGCCATATACCTCCTTGAATGGAGAATTTCCTGTGGATCTCTTGATGGTCACTCTGTCAGCCCACAGTGCATATCTAAGCTTAGAGCCCCAGTTCTTTTTGTTACCCTCCAACAGCTTTTTGATTATCCTTATCAAGCTTTTGTTAGAGGATTCTGCTAGACCATTACCTTGTGGGTAGTATGAGGTGGAATGAACCAGTTTAATTCCCATTGAATTACACATTTCCACCAATTCTTTTGCCCTGAAGGCTGTTGCATTGTCTGTGACTAATTTATGTGGACAACCAAATCTGGTAAAGATATGCTCTGTCAAAAACTTCATGACCACATTATGATCAGCCTTTCTTGTAGGGATTGCTTCAATCCACTTAGTAAAATAATTAGTGGCTACTAATATCCATTTGTGCTGGCCACTGGAATGTGGATTGATTTCTCCAATGAAATCCAAGGCCCACTGCTGAAAAGGTCCTTTTGCATGTATTGGTTTTAAGGGTAGGGACCTCAAATGATATCTCCCTTCAAATCTTTGACAACTGTTGCAAGATTTAACGAATTAAAAGACATTAGAAAATAATGTGGGCCAATAGTACCCAGCTCTGAGGATCTTATGGGCAGTGGTATTCCAATAATGGTGTCCTCTACACATGCTGGAATGAAACTATGACACAACTTCCATTGACTATTCTTTGTCCAGACACTTCAAAAACATTCCAGATGGATCCCTCCAATAGAGTAGACTTTCATTGATGCAATATTTTGTTGCCCTAAGCTTAATAGTTCTGGCTTGACTTATGCTTGAGCCTGGAGGGATTTCTAGCTTCAACAAGAATTTAACTATTGCAGAATACCAATCACAAGAAGCTAGATTTTCTGCCATTGACTACTTTCTCTCCGGTTCAGCCGCTTCCTCTTCTTCTGTTGGACCATTTTCTGAATTCGAGCACATGAGGTTTATGTCCAATGTTCTGCAATTTTCTTCAGCTAATAGTCTGGTAAGACCCTGACCTCTGACAAGCTTGGTGGGCTTCAGTTCTATATTAAATTCAATCATCTTTGCAATCCATTTAGCCCTTCTTCCATGAGCATCAGGTTGTGTTAAGACATATTTTATTGCAGCAGAGGGTACATGTGCAATTATCTTGGAATGTAGAATATAAACTATGAAAGCTTTCAAAGAATTGATAAGGTCATATGCTTTTTGCGGAATAGTATCATACCTCAGCTGAACATCACTTAAGGTTTTGCTGAAAAATGCCACCGGATGTTCTAAGCCTTCCTCGTCTACTTGCAATAGGACTACTGCAAAGGTGTCTTCAGAGGCAAATGAAAATATATGGAACTCCTTGCTATAATCTGGGTTGCTTAGAGTGGGAGCTTCCATGATGGCTTTCTTAATGGACTCAAAGAATCTCCTTGTCATCTCAGTCCATTTTATCCCTGACCCCTTTTTCAACATGGAGGTAATATGCTTCACCAGTTATGAAAATTTTGGGATAAACCTCCTCACAAAGTTTATTTTGCCCAGAAAGGACTGGATATCCTTCTTCGATCTTGGGACAGACAAATTTTGTACTGCACTCACTCTCTTTGGGTCAAATCAGACACCTACAGTAGAAACAATGTGTCCCAATAGCTTGCCTTCTTCTAAAGCAAACTGTGACTTTTTAGGATTGACTGAAATCCCAAACCTTCTACACTTCAAAAACACTTTCTTCAAATGATGTAAATGATCTTAATGGCTGCTGGAGTATACTATTATATCATCAAGGTAGATAAGGATGAGCTTATCCTTCTCTCCCACAAATGTTACTGCAGTCTTCTCTTGGTCATCTGGATGTACAACGACCTGATTATACCCTAAAAATCCATCTAGGAAAGACATCACTTTGGCTCCTAAGACCTTCCACAAAAAATGCTCCATCTTGGGTAGAGGATAGTTGTCTTTCCTAGAGCATTTGTTTAAGTTTATGAAATCAACACAGAGTCTGATTTCTCCACTTTTCTTCCTCACCGCTACTAGGTTGGCTACCCACTTGGAATATCTGAGAGGGACTATGATCTTGGCACCCAAACTTTTCTTGATTTCCTTTTCGATCAAAGGGAGGAGTGAGGGGTTTATAGGTCTTAGCTTCTACTTGAAAGGGATGGTGTCTTTCTCTAAAGGGATTTTATGCTGAATGATCTTCTTGTCATAATTTTTCAGTTCACTATATTCCCAGGCAAAGACATCAGCAAATTGCTTCATTAAATTGCAGTACTCAGCACTTTGGTCAGCAGACAAACGGGTAGACATATTTATATATCTTGGTTGACATGAACTCCCTATATTATGCTTACACACTGCAGTTCAGTCTTCTTTTTGGGTATCCTTGCAAGGCACATCATTATGGTCAAACAGGCTTTCTAGAGGAATTAAACCCTTTGGTATATGATTGTTGGGTAGTTGGACAATGTTATCTTTGCCAATGTTATTTCTAAGCTGGGATTGGGGCATTTCTTGCAAGGCTGCATTCTCTTGGTCAATTTTCATTTTAGAGAATTCATCAATGACTTGCAGGAACCTATTCACTTCATCATCATCTTCAAAAACTTTCCAATGCTGGACATTGTCACGCAAGGATGGTCTATATTTCATTTGGACTTCATATACTAGTCTCAGAGGCATGGGAAGGATGAACATGCTAGCAGACACAACAAGGGAATCAGCAAGATGATTTTTGGCTCGAGGGATATATGAAATACAGAAATTGTCAAAGGAATCTTTGAGTCTCCATACCTCATCTCTATATGCTTTCATCCTTGGGTGCTTAGCTTGAAATATTTTGCTCACTTCCTGAATGATAAGATTAGCATCTCCAAACACCTTTATGTTCTTGATTCCTCTATCTTTAGCTATGTTCAGGCCCAATATCAGATCCTCATACTATGTTATATTGTTTGTAACTTGGAAAGCCAGCTTAAAAGATAGATGTATGCTTTTTTGTTGTGAAGCTACCAGCACCACCCCTGATCCTTCTCCCTGGAACTTGCTCCATCAAAGAACATCTCCTAAGCCTGATTTCCTTGCTTTTCCTTGGACTGTACTATTTGTTTCCTGAGTTGCATTGAGGCATTCTTGGATTCTTCTATTTGGAGAATACATGCTCCAAAATCGGTGTCCACAGCATAAATGGAATGATTGGAAGGATTCCTCTCATCACTGATGATGTATGCCAGCTGTGCTTCTCTGTAAAATCTCCTGCTTTCTCCTCTAAAGACTGGGACAGTGGCATAAGATAGATCATTATGTAATGTCCCACCTAGTCTCTTAATCCATCCTCTAGATAGCAACATGCCAAACTTATGAGGGACATCTGCTACCACAATGTCCATTACCATGCTCTTCATGGGTAGTTGAGTTAGGATAATGGCTAAATCTTTGATTATTCCTAAGCATTTCACCTTCCTTGAATCAAATGAGAATAGGTCATGGTATGTTCTGGTAATGTCAAGGCCTAACTCTTCCATAACAACTTTTGGTGTCACATTGTGGCTAGCCCTAGTGTCTAGTAGGCAGTTGTGGAGGTTTTTGTCATGAATGGTCAAAAAGACATAAAAATATGGAGAATTATCATCAGCAGGTTCGATCATGGGGCTAAGCACAACTGCAGGCTTATCATCTTGCAAATTGACAGAGTCAGTGGAGGTTTGTGTGGCTTTCAGTTCAAGAGCTTCAAGGATAGGCTTTCTAAACACTTCACTCTTTACAAGTTATAACAGAGGCATAGATATTTTTAACTTCTGGACTTCTGCTTCAAAGCTAAAAGGGGAAAGGGGCTTGTCAGGACCTCTTACCTCTTGAGCTAGTGCTTTTAGGATAACTGGATCAGCTGCTGGTCTTTTCTGTCTGGTATTTTGTAACTCTATTGGGACAGTAGATTTTTGAGTAGGGTTCTCCTTGGAATTATTTGCATTTGACCTTATATTGTATCATTGTTGTTCACTAGTCTGCAGAATAGGCTCTCTGTCCCACCTTTGACTGCCTTGTTCCTGCAGCAAAGATTCTTCGTATGCAACCAATGTTAAAAAGGCAGCACTTCCTTTATCTTCCATGCAATGGATTTCATCCTCTTCTTAAAATTGTTCCTCCTCCATGACTACATTTTGAAAAGGAGTTTTAACTTTTTGTTCTTCATTTGGTTATTTACCCCTCTGAATTATTTGCAACTATTCATTTGCTCTTCTAAACAAATTTGGATTTCTAGGAGAAAACGTGTTATGCTACCTTGTCTTTCCTAAGTTCTACTCGATATTCAGCTTAGATATCTCAGTAGCCAATGACTCTATCATTCTAGTCATTTTATCTAATTTAGGCTCTGAAGATGAAGCAGAGGAAGAAGAAACCTCACCTCTCTGCCTCCTTATGTCAGCATGGATTTTAAGCTTTTCTGCAACCATAATATTAGATTCTACTTCTAGGGATGCATCTTGCATATCTGTTAGAGTGGCACATCTTCTTTCTCTTAATAATAAGCAAAAATCAGAGTCAAAAGCATTGGCATAGGTGAGTTTGGCAGAGGTGGGGGTTGGTTTCACTTCAACTGGTATCTTACTATACATCCTATTAAATCTTTTATTAAAATGAGGCAATGATTCCCCATTCTCCCTCTTCAGGTTACCAAACTCAGTATGGTAATATAGAAAATATTTTTTATCTCCCCATTTGTTACTGGGAACAGTGTCCACTTGGATCTGCTATTCCCACTAAGATTTGTAGCTATCTTAGAAACAAACAAGTAAAGACTACTTTCGTTTTCCTTTATGAAAATAGATAAGAGTGGAACAAAGGACACCAACCTTAATCTTGCGCTTGGTTCCTTACTTGATTCCTCTCCTTCTTGATAGATCTTTACCGCTTCTTCTTCGTCTGCCCAGATTCAAAGAGCACTTGTGGAAATCAAAGAAGCATACTACTATCGAAGAACATAGATCTATATTCATAAATAACACAGGACCATATATGTATTAACCATACAAATGCATATACAATCAAACATACAACAATATGGAGAAGAACTTGAATAACTTTATTAATATCAAGAATAGCAGGAGGATTACAACCAATAGTTCTGACCCAACATCATCCTCCAGTAAGAAAGCCCTTCTTCACCTCAAGTAAAGCTTATATCACCCAACACTATGAAGTATCACGAGAAAACCAACAACACTTCTCTACAAGATACAAGATTCCAGCCTCTGCATCTCTGTGATGAGGGATCCATATATAGATGATTGTATGGGGGTGAGTCATCTTTTGGGGTTTTGATTAGTGTCCTCTCTCAGATAGTTCTTGATTCCACTTGGAGACTGATGATCTCTTACTCATCCCTGGTCGAAAACAGAGAAGCAAGTGTCAAAGGGGAAGCTTCTAGAAGATTCCATGATCTTCCACCTCGCAAACTGTCTCTACCATTTGTCCATTCTCGCCCATCGCACCCTATAGAGGGGCCATCCAATATGCATCAGACCCTTTACAGTAGGAAGGTGATATGCATCGCACCCTCTACACTAGGTATTCAGTATGGTCTAGTTTTGACCATTTGTGAGCAGTTTTTAGTGGAGAACTTCTGGGAGATGATGTAATCAGCTGACCTTGTTCCTTTAGGTAGTGAAGCAACACTTTTAGGGACTTAGTATCCCTCAGTTTATGGACATTTTTTATTGGGGTTGCAGTGCCCAGAAATTTCTATAACAGTTGCCCCCTAAAGCATGAGGTCGTTAATCTTTTGATGTCGGGTGAAATGCTTTATCATGAGGATCCAAAGTTTTTTCGAGCTAGGAGGTGACCTGTAATAAGACAATACAATACATTATCTTCATAATATTTTTCATGATCTAGTTGATGCGGGCATTCCCATGCTTAGCTTTATAAATGCATTTTCATGTACATAGGACAGAGAATCGTCTGTGTAGAAAACTAATGATTCTAACTCATCATCCTTTGATTTGGATGATCATCTGTTTGGAAATGATGTACATTTGATGCCTTTATATTCCTGAACATGTCGCAGCTCGAATGGATGAAAATAGATCCGGGGTCTTCAAAACTCATTCAACCTTCACTCGGAGTACAAGTCGATCCACGTGAAAAATGTTCTGGAGTCGAGCATGGAAAGACATCGCCTGATTTCCAGCCAATGATGTAAGCTGTTAACAGGTGCGAGAGGAAACACCAATAATGACAATGACCCTCAAGGTACTACAATACAATTCATGCGGTGTGAAAAAGGACTTGGTGTCGAACACCACACAAAATCTCTCAGTCGAAGGTCATTAATGGAAACCTATCGCCGAAAGTGAGAAACTTGCCATTGAGGCATGCAAGCTTCAAAGTACTGAAAGGGTTTTTCCTAGGTCGACTTCTTGGATAATGAGCTGATGTGGACAAGAAGTGACCCGTCATAGGAGGGCCTTAATGAATTCCACATCTACAACACGGAACGAAGAAAATGATTTTGGAGGTGAAAATGATCTGATGATACAGGGTTCAGGGTAGCGGTCATGAAAGAATGGAGCGTGAATGTATTGCAGCGGGTGAGACACAAGCGAATTATCTGAATGAATTCTCTTTAACATATCGGCAACACTGACGATGGATTGATAGTGTTAACCCCAAAGATGGATGGTGTGATGGACCAATGGTGATATGACCAGTGAACGGAATAACCCAACTTGACTCAGATGTGGAGAGAAAGTGTCATGTTCAAGAGCGACTTGCTACCAATAAAGTTTTTGAAGATTTCTTCCCAATTTTCCCCAGTCATAGCTGACCAGTACCTCTTTATTTTTGTCAAGCTTGAGGAGGATAACATATGCTTGTTCTAGAATTCACCCTTCGGGCAACAGTGAGACTCGTTCTCGTCCATTTGGACGAGTTTGTTGCTATTCGGTTTTAACGAGTTTAATGACAAAGATAACTCAGTCCTTTTGAATTTTAGAGAGTCTGAAAGGGATGGAAAGGAAAATCCAAAGATTCTTATTCATCATATAATGCCTTAAGTCCAAAAAAGCGTAAAATAATACAAAAGGGATGAATGTTCGTTAATTTTAACGAGCCGAACAAGACAAGCGCTCGATCCTCTTGTGTAATAATCCCTCCAAGTCCAAAAAGATTAATATATAGGGTGGGGGGTAAACATTCCATGACTTTAACGAGCCAGAGAGACTAACGCTCAACAATCTTTTCATATTTTACGAGTCAGTTAAAAAGAGCTTAAAGGAACTCATTTTTGAGGAACGGTGATGATTTTGGTAGCAGCTGATTCGGGGTAAGGTTGGAATTTTCCAATCATGACAGTGTCACAAGGATGGCTAATAGAATCACTCTTCGCAAATGTTCCTCGAAAGGGTAAACAATCAAATGGAGGTGAATGATCGGCTAAAAAATAGAGTGGAGGTGATGATGAGAACACGACCAAGGCTCAAAAGTTGTTGATAATGAATTCACAATGGTTATTTACCAGAAAATTGGTTCATTTTTTAATGAGCTTAAACTCTGGGGGAAACATTTGCTCATTGCTTATGTTTATTTTTTAATGATCTTGAATCCTGCGTTAAAACTGCTTGTGCCAGTCATATAATAAGGATATCTCATCTAAGATGCCATTTTTTATGGAGCTTTCACCTTTTAAAGCTTTGCCCCGGATCCCTTCTTTATGCAAGCTAGGATTGCTCTTCGCTTGCATGCAAAAAGGTTTGCATGCCCCCAGGTATAGCAAAAAATTCCCAGGCTACCATATGAAAGCTCTCCATCCGTGTCTCATGTTAACACCCAGGTTGTTCCCTATGACTCCCAAGGGAATACGACCGGGGTAACCACTAACCAAGCTTTGGAGTATAGGTCCTAGCCTACCTATAATCAGAGAGGGCTCTCTCTTTAAGTTTTGGCTCTGTTTTGTGAAGATTTTAGGCTAGTTATAAGTTTCAGTTTTGTTTGAGACTTGGGTTGTGAACTGTTGTTGTGAGAAGGGCATGAAATGTGTGAAAGATGCTAGTCCATTGGGCATATGGAGTTAGAAATATGAGACAGTCCTGGTGCCTGTGATGGAAAAGTTTTACTGCAGGGCTAGATGACTATTCTTAATATAAATTCTGATTAGTGAGTGAAACAATGGGAAATGGAATTACAGATAGTGTGATAACAATTTGAACGACAATTTCTACTTAGTAGCATACATGAATTACTAAATAGTAAGTGTGAAATATTCAGGGTTTATTGGAGCAGTTAAGAATTCCAATTAAACAGCTGAAGTCATAGAAAACATTTATAGTAAAGATAAATTGAGATCAGGGTGTCTCCATGGACAAATCTTGAGCTATTCTTTTTCTTTCTTCCTAGATTTAGAACAACATATGAGAGATGTGGGCTAAGAAAATAACAAAACATTAACAGAGATAGAGAACACTTATTATATTAAGCCATAACACTAGAATCCTGTAGCATTCAATGGTTCCAAGATAGCATGCATCAGTAAGACCCAATTCCTGTAAACTCCAAGCTTTGTTAATATCATTCTTCCAGAAATTACAGCAGAGTTCTCCTTCTTCATAAGAAACAACAACAACCACCCCCCCGCAAGCTTATGCGAGGGGGAATATATACAATCGGTTTTACAAAATATCTGAACCGCTGAGTTACTTCATAAATTAAATATGCTCACCAACTTTACAAAATAGCAGATAAGGAATTTATTGCTGCCCTAAATGTAAAATAAATAGCCTTTAATTCTGTCATAACTCCTCTTGACCTTTGGAGGACACTGAGTCAGTTGATCATTCTGCATTAATGTTGAATGATGTGTCTTTATACTTTGTCATGCTGTAGCTTTCTCGGACCTGTTACCTGTAGCTGTCAATGTTGCTTTTAGTGGCCGAATCTTCCTGCTGAGTTGGCTCATTCCACTTTTCTCCAGTCATAGTGTATGCATCATATTTTCTGAACATGATGACTTATGTTTTTTGGTGGAAAAACTTTGACAAAAGCCTCCTGTTTATAGCAACAACTATATCATTCTAGTCCACCACTCCTGTGTAGGCAATTGATGCCTCAAAATTGCATCTAAGGTTTCATCTGCCTCTTTGTATTTGTAGAAGTTTGGAGGCACTTCAAATAAATGTCTGATCTCATTCATAATAAAAATAAGTTCTCTACTCTGTCATAGAGACTTTGCCCAGATGCTGGCCCTGTTACCTCTGAAGTACTTGATCCTTGAGTGATTTGGTGTCAAATGTGTTCACCCTTTTTGCATAATTCTCATGTGATAGTAGTCTCCCTGCGTTGTTCATCAATCCAGGAAGACCTCTGCCCTGTAATGCTGCAAACTTATCCATGAATCTGTTGACTTCTGTTTGCATGTTCCTGGCTTCTTCTATCCAATGTTTTGCCCAGGGTTTTTCATGTGAGGACCCTCTTTTTCACTGGATGGTTCAGTTCTGTTGGAGATTTCCTATTGCTGCAGTCTGAGGACCTGCCAGTTATTAAGCACATTTGGTCATTCTGTTGGCTATCTCAGGCATACTGCCTAGAGATGCCCTTGCTCTATGGACTTCCTTCTGTGCTTTGCCTATGAGCTCCATTCGCTCATGGATAGTCTCAATATATTGCCACTGATTTGTTATTGATTGGCCAATTTGGGGTCCACAAAACTGTCTTGACCTCAGCCACCACTTTGTCAAGGGTGAGCTCTTTCTCCAGCTCCTTTATCTTCTCTTTGAGAGCTTTTATTTCTCTCCCTTTTTTCAGCTACATTCTGCTTGGATTTGTCATATTTTTCATTTAGCTTAGCCAAATTCTCCTTGGCTTCATTCAGCTCTGTCATATGGGCTTCTAGGACCTTGATTTCACTCATCAACTTCTGCATATCAAGGCTCAGAGCCTGCTCTGAGGTTGGTGCTGGTGTTGATGTTGATGTTGATGGAGCTGTCCACTCTGTGGGAGGAGCAGTAGTCCGTGGGGGCTCCTCAAGGTTTATGATCTCTGGACGGGGCTGAGAAGTTTGACCTCCTTCTTTCTGCTATAGGGCTGCCTGCAGTGCAACCTCTGTCTCCTCCAGCTTCCCTTCTGTTTGCACTAGCTGTCTGTGCAATGCTACCAGCAATGTTGCTACATCCTAGTCCTGTCTTTGCTGGGGCAACCTCTTCTGTTTGAGGGTGAATGGTTGCTTGGATTTTAATCTTCTTTCTTAGAGCTGCAAGGTCTGCATCTCTTATTTTCAACAGCGTTTGTATAGCCTTTGGATCCTTTGGGTCATGCCCAAGCTCTATGATTATATCCTCCAAAGACCTGATCCTGTTGTCTTTGGCCTGAGAGGATGCCTTCTCCAACTCAAGTTGGGCAACTGTATTGTTCAGGCTGTTTTCCAACCTATTTGCCAATAAGGTTTTATCTGCTAGTGTTGAATAGACCATCTCACCTATTTTCTTGTGAAGTTCTATTTGGTCCATAGGGTGGATGTCCTTGGCAAGAACCTCAAGGTTGGTTCTTATATAGTCTGCAGCTGACTATGGCTGTAGTGTGGTTGGCATGAAATGACTCATGGTCATTTTCCCTTCTGTTATGTCATAGGCCGACATAAGCCTCTGCTGATTGGTTGGGGCCATCTTAAGCAACTGGTTGTAGATCTGGAGCCTGAGTGGCTCATTTCTCCTTTTAATATCAATGAATTGTTGCTTGATGCCTGTCTCTGCTCTCCTTTGCTGACTTGAGGAGCTGACCTCTCCTCCAAGGGTTCTTTCTTGTTCCTGCTGAAAGGAACTGGCAGATGCCTCCATGCTTGGTGGGCCCATGCCCAATGATTGCCCAATAGGCATTTCTTCCTCGGAGAAGGGATTCAATCTCTGCCTTTTCTCCCCTTGATTTGTGGATGTGGTGAGGGGAGTCTCCTGCTCTCTATCCCTCTTCTTTCCCTTTTCTTCTTTCTGTGGAGTTTGCAGCACTGAGGCCTCCACTATCTTTTCTTGCCTAGGAGGCACATTCTCTTGAGCTTGTTGCTCAGTAGGTATTGGGGCTTCAACTGTTCGTTCTTGCTGTATTGGCTGGCCCTCTTTTTGTTGTTCTGCTTGCTGTTCTACTTATTGTTCTGTCATAGGAGATGGTTGTTCCTGCTCCATCTGCTTGCCTTTATCCTTGCTTGATTCCTGTTGGGAAGTTTCGGCTACTTGCTGCTGGGCTGTAGAAGATGAGGCAGCTGCTCCAATTTGCCTTTGATAGTAAGAGGAAACCTGCCCACAAGTTTCCAAGTCAGCCACTTTCTCAATATTCTTTGCTCCTCTTTGTAGCATTTGCTCTCTACCAATTGGCTCTTCTAGAGTGCCCTCTTTCCAACTTAAAGAATTGGCATAATGCTCAATATGAGGCAGTCTCACGTGAGCGTAGCCACCTAATTTGTATTTTACCCTCCTAAGGGAAATGAAATGATTAGGGTCATAAGGCACCCATTTGAAACTCGTTTGCAATTTGAGGGTCTGTAGGATCAAATCAGCTTCCTTCCATCCTTCCTCCCTTTTGTTGTATAGAAATGGGCCTAGCTGATTCCTCACTTTTAGTTGCACTTTCCTGTTTTTACTTTGGAAATGGACAAAGTCTGCATTTCCAAAATTCCTAAAATACTCTAGGGCAAAAAGTCTCATAGGGACATATCTTGGCAGCCTATAAGGGTTGAACTCACAACCATATATTCTGATTACTGTATGGTGTTGGTAAAAGTACCAATCACCAATGCTGTAGGCCTTTGAGACGTGAAGAATCCTTTGCATCTCCTCTGTCAATATGGGAGGAGGGACACCCAATAAAAGGGTCATAGCTGGATGGATAAAAAGGTCTGTGAATTCACAGTAGGTGTAAGGTGAATAAGATATATGATGAAAGACTGAAGACCAAAACACTACAGACCTTGTGTTTCCCTGGGCATTTAGCTTCTTGAGAGGAACAGGGAAGGCATCAGGCTGATAAAATAAGAATAAGTGATAGATGTACCTAGTGTATTTAAACACCTTTTCCTTTTCTAGATTCATCAATTGTTCATGAATCTTATTGGCAATGTATGTAGCAAAATCATAGTGCACAGCAGGAGGCATTCCAGGGGAGAATATGGACAGCATGGCCATAATGGTTTCATCAACATCCTCATATGACCCATAACCCAGGATGTAACTCATCAAATCCACAAGCATTTTGCCCAGCTCATTGAGATATTGATATCTATAGGAGGGGTGGTGCTCATAGCTTCAAATTTTGGCTGAATAAATAACTGATTAATCTTGATGATCTGAGCACTGGACAACTTGCCCCCTTTCTTTATCAAGTCATTGATGGAGAGAGGAGTTAGGGGCTTTGCAGTGTGAAAGTGTAGCATCTCATTAATGGCCTCAGGGGTGATATGGAACAATACTGAGCCTGAGGGGCTGAGAACAGCTCTTTGACATGGGTCATAGCTGGAACGGTATTGATTTATCAAGTCTGGGAGGACATTGACTTGAGGGAGATTGTAAATGGGCAGGTTGGAGTCCCAAATCCCTAAGATATCAGCTCCACTGAGATATTGGGCTTTTAACTCATTTTGCAGGTGAATATTAAATTTGGAAGTTATGGCAGTTGAGTCTATCATCTGGTAATCTCTATCACCCAGGGCCTTCCACTCTAGCTCTCTGTGTGGGGCATTCAGAGGTTGAATATTCGGGGCTACTGGTGTTTCCATGGTTAAGTAGTACTTGTGACTTGTACTAGAACTGGTTTCAGTGGGCAGAACAACACAGAGGGGTATTTTTGCAGAAGTAAGGGAAATTGTAAGGGAAAATGGGGTAAACTGTGGTGATAATGGTGTAAAATGCTCAAAAGAGAGTTAATTGAGCAAATGTAGGGACTAGTAGCACTGTTTTCCCGGTGAATTAGTGCAGCTCAGGTTTTCAGTCCACGAATGCGTGGACTGATTGTGAATTTAGGAAAATGTGACTATATGTGGGTTCAGCAGGTGAATTTTGACCTTACAACTGTAAAGGAATGCTGGTTACTGGGGATTTGCTGGTGAATACAGGTTCCTCACTCTTTTTAATTCAGTTTTGGAGAATTATGGACATAAGCAAGCGCTGAGGGGATGCTTTGGATAAATACCTGGTGAATTGCTGGCAATGGTCACAAATGCAGGTGGGTTGGAGGCGCCAACGGTCTTCGGGTTGATTTTTGCAGGTTGGCGACGGGTGGTCGTAATTTGCATGCAGAGGTGAGCAATAGTCTTTTTGCAAAAGTGATAAAAACATGAATTTTGGCTAAAATATGGACTTTTGGGTTATTGGTGCTTTTTTGGATGACGTCAGCATGACGTCATCAGGTGGGGTCAGGGTCGGGTGATGTCATCATGACGTCATCGAGTGACGTGGCAGCCTGTGAGTGGTCCACGGGGATTGCATAGGTGGCGGACATGTCGGAGTGCTGGCGGGCGGGGGTGCTGATAGGGCACCGAGTCGAACTGACGTGGGTGTGACGTAGCGGTGACGTGGGCAGGCGGTAAAGACAACGGTAAGTGGTTTTTCTCGGACCGCTCTGGATACGGTCATGGTATTGTCATAGGGCGGCCCGAGAAGATATGGGGGTGACGCGTGGCAGAGGCCTGACGTCACCCTCTGACAGTTTCTCGGGCCGTAAGGTTCGGTGATCGGGGCCCGTCCGATATGCATGTGGGCTGTTGGATGGGAAAGCCCAGATCCGATGGTCGATGGGTTGATGAGATGCGAGGGCAATACTGACTGTGGGGCAAATAAAATATTATTATTTTCTAAATGTGTGCCCGGTGGAACATTGTAAAAAGTGGGTTTTTTGGTTTTTTTGTAGAGTTTATTTACAAAGCGGGTTTTGGTTATTAATCCGAGCAAATCCCGGATTAATCCCAAGATTAATTTTTCAGCGCTCTTTGGGTCGCGCTCAATGTTTTAGCGTTTGAAGACATTCAAAATGATACATAGAGCTATAATGCTTGGGGAAGGGGATATATAGATATTTTTGGTTTTTTGCCAAATTTACATAGTAATAGGGGGAATAGGGGGTATAAGGAGTTAAATAGTGATAGATTAGTAGTTAGTATGAGTGAAAAGAGGTGGATGAGGGGGGTAAAATACTAAGTTGATTATATGAAATCAACTTAGTTTTTAGGAAGTAGGTCAAAATGAAAAGAATTTTTACACAAGAAATGTGGCTCTTTAAAGAAACTAGAACCAACAAAAGACTTTGACTTCTTTCATGAACATGGGTGGCATAGGGATGTTAGCCATGGATGTGATGGGGGGTAATCTGGAAGTTAGACATGCTTCATTAAGTTGCTTTAAGACTGCTGAAATAGGAAATCTGCACTGGCACCATGTTTTAACTTTGCTTAGGCCAGTGAAATGCCATAAACCATGCTTTATGCAACCCCATCTACCTACCCACTCAATTGCCTAGCATTTTTTGTTACTCCAAGGAGGGTGCACTTAGATTTGCAAACCATTTTGTGCATTTTCTTTTCCTTTGGCTTTTTCTTTTGATTGTCTATCTAAAACTACCCTTATTGCTTCCAAGGCCCCAGATTAAGCAGTTGGGAACCTTCTTTCTCTACCTATCTACTTTACCTGCCAAGATTGAGCTATTTGGGACAGATTTCTTTCTCTAATCCTACAACAAAAATTGAAACCCTGGGCATGACCCAGCTTAGGCCTGTTGGATCACCCATTCAGAAAGTAGGGCAGCATCAACCAAATGTAAGTATATTTCTTCCACAAGAATATGAGATCTTTGTATCACCAAAGTAGATCATATTGGCACTTCCCCTGCCAATCATGAAAAATGAAACCTATTGGTATAGGTAGCTAACCCAGTCACCATGCCTGCACCTTTACATCCATTACCTGATTACCCCGAAAATGGCTACCCAAGTTCAATCCAGATGCAGGAACTTCGGCAGAAGAACACATAAACAATTTTATGTTGTCAGTCAATCTAAAGGGAGTCTCTGAAGAAGATGTGGTAGTAAGATTATTTCCCTATACACTGCAAGGATCTGCAGGGTCATGGTATTTTTCCTTGCCCTTTAGATCCATCACAAGTTGGAATATCTTCCAGGAACAATTTCTCACCAAATATGGCGATGATAGATCCTTCGCTACACTCGTCCATGACCTTTCCAATTTAAGGATCAAGTCAAGAGAACCCATTAAGGAGTTTAACTCCCGATTCAACAAACTCTTAAACAAAATCCCCACCGATGATAAGCCAAGCGAACAAGTTAGAAGCGAGTGGTATATCACTGCCTTACCTTCAAACATAGCCATATTTGTGGATAGGGCTAAACAGCCTACATTGGCCGAAAACATGAAGGAAGCACTCACTGTGGAAAAAAGTGTAATCTCCTTAGAAAAGAAAACTGCATTGGAAGAAAGAAAATCTAAAAAAGTGTCCTTTAAAGATGACTCGAAGAAAAAGATCACTAAGGATCCATATGACATGGAGGGCCTTCAGAAAGTCCTTAAAACCATGTCAAATGAAATGGTTGAGATCAAGAAACAGGTATCAGAATCCTCAACGAAGAAACCATATAGGAATTTCAAGAAACCCAAGTCCAAGCCTCCAAATGTTATATCATACGCAGACTCGGATCCTGAGGAAGAAGAAGAGGAAGAAACAGTTACACCATCTGAAGAAGAAGAAGAGGAAGTAGTTGAATGTCACGGGATGTGGGACTTTATACTCCCTAATTCCAATACTGACGATGAGCAAGAAGCCTTTCCTGTTACCACAAGGAGTAAAGGTACTCCCAAACCTGTTCAAGCTAATCCAAAGAAAAGGAGTGCTGGAACCAATTCTGCAAAGGAAAAGGTTCCCGCAAGGAAGCCAGGCGCGACAGTATCTAACAATCAGCCATCATCCTCCACTACCCCTTCGTCATCTAAGACATTGGTAGTTTCTAATTCGATGGATTATAATATTGTCGATGACATGAAGAAAACTAAGGCAAACATCACCATGTTTGAGCTTAGTAAATTAAAACATCAACAAAAATTACTTCTCAAAGAACTTAATGTTGTTCCTTCTTCACCTCTTCCCACTACTAAAGCTGCAAGCGACTCAGGACAACCACCTTCTGGTAGAGTTGAAGCCACTGACACAATTCTGATTGGAGATAGATCAAACTCCCATACCCCTCCTTTCCTCTTAACTTATGAAATTTATAATCGAAATCTACACAACTGCTTAATTGATTCTGGGGCATCCTCGAATATAATGCCTGCTTCAGTTTGCTCTAAACTGAATATAGAACCCCATAAGTCTTCTATTCACATTGTGTAGTTAGACAGAACTAAGGTTCAAGTTTTAGGGGAAATAAACTCTGTAACGATCAAGTTATCGGCGGATCCACGAATAGTCCAAAGGATTGATATCTTAGTCGCTGATATACCTGAATTCTATGGGTTGATTTTAAGCAGGGATTGGTCAGAAAAACTCCATGGGTATATCTCCACCGATTGGTCCCATATGTGGCTCCCCTATAAGGGCAAGCCCAATCAAATAAAGATCGATCGGGAGAAACATTTGACCCACACTGTTACAGAATTTGAGCAAGAAAATCAACCAGTCGCGTTCAACAATAATATCCTAGGAAATTATTCTTCCGAGTCATTTTTCGGCAATTACATTGCCCAGCCATCTCCTTTCTCAGTTAACAATTTCGTATCGCAAATTGAAAATTTTTCACAGACCGACAGATCTAAATGTGTTAATGTTACTGAGAATGTTGTAACAAAGATTGTAGATAATTCATTATTTTTGTCTTTATCTTTTGATGGATCTAAGTCCAGTGAAGGATCAGGAGCAAGATGCATTTTGGTTAGCCCGCAAGGAGAAAAAACAATGTTGTCCTGAAGATTAGAATTTGAATTCACCAATAACACAGCCGAATACGAAGCGCTAGTCCAAGGATTGTACAAAGCGATCGGCCTCAAAGTTCAATACTTAAAGGTCTTCGGCGACTCTGAGATTATTGTTAAACAGGTAAGGAATACAATTCATTGTCTTTCGAACCATCTTAGACATTATCAATCACTGGTACAAGAGCTCACTTCCCATTTTTTAGCATTCAATATTTCTTCCATTCCCAGGTCGCAAAATTTGGTAGCCGACTTGCTAGCCAATGTCGCTTCCAAGCTACTCCCTTCCGAAGACTATAGTCCAGATAGGTTTTCAGTAGAATTACTTTTTAGGCCATCCATTCCTGACAATGTAACCAATTGGAGAGTGTTTAACCACGATGATGACATTTTACAATTTCTGACCTCCGAAAAATCCTATGACAATCAAATCATTGAGGAAGACGAACACAATACTCAAATGCAAGGTAAACATGAGGAAAACTCAATCCCTAAGTGTGTAGTGAAGCTTGAAGACCTTTACGATATTAAAGACAGGTTTAAACCTGTGTCTAATACAAAGCTCCAGAGCTCTACCTTAAGGTTTGAATTAATAAACCTTGGCACCAAACAGAATCCTCAAAACATTAATTTAGGATTAGGACTTTCCATAGCGGAAAACGAAGCATTCATTAGTCTGTTATGAAAGAATAAACATGTTTTCACTTGGAAATATGATGATCTAAAAACATATGATACATCTATTATTCAGCACACTATTCCAATGCTTCCCGAACAGAAACCAGTTCAACAAAAGCTGAGAAAAATACATCCAAACTTAGAGGGTCAAATAAAATCTGAACTCAATAAACTCTCGAAAGCTAATATTATTTTTCCTGTACGACACTCAAACTAGGTCTCCAATATGGTACCAGTCATAAATAAAAATGGCAACATAAGGATTTTTATTGATTTCATAAATTTAAATGAGGCTAGTCTAAAAGATAACTTCCCATTACCCACGATGGAGCAGATACTCCAATCAGTGGCAGGCTCAGAATTAATGTCCTTCTTGGACGGGTTTTTAGGGTATAACCAAATTTTGGTCCACCCCGATGACCGACTCAAAACCACATTCAGAACAAAGTGGGGAACATATGCATATCAGAAAATGCCGTTCGGGCTTATTAATGCAGGAGCCACTTTTCAAAGAGCAATGGATATCGCTTTCAAAGGGTTAATTAATAGAACAGTAGTCGTCTATTTAGATGACATTACTGTATTTTCTAAAGAGATATCCAACCACTTGCATGATTTGAACCAAATCTTTCAGCGCTGTAAAAAATACGGTATTTCTCTAAACCCTAAGAAATCCTTTTTCTCTCTTGATCAAGGTAAGCTCCTAGGCTTTATTGTATCTAAAGATGGCATCTATATTGATCCAGACAGGATTAAAGAAATCTCTGAAATCCCTTTTCCTCATAATAAGAAATCCATGCAGTCATTTTTAGGCCAAATCAATTTTGTAAAAATATTCGTTCCAGATTTTTCTCAGATTATTTTACCACCTCAAACTATGATTAAGAAAAATTCAGTCTTTAAATGGGGATCCCCAGAAAAGGAAGCATTTGAACTAATCAAAAAATCAATAATCAATGCCCCGGCTCTGAATACTCCAAATTTTTCTAATCATTTTACATTGTATACCATCGCATCTGATTGCTCTTATGCTGCAGTACTTACACAGATCAACGATCACAATTTGGAAGCACCGATTTCATTCTATAGCTCAAATCTTCAAGGTGCAGAACTAAATTATTCTGAAGTAGAAAAACAAGCCTTTGCTGTATATAAAGTGGTTAAACATTACAGACCCTTCCTTTTAAAATCCCATACAAAGGTTATAGTTCCTTTCTCCTCAGTTAGGCAACTATTAATTCAAAGAGAATTAGGAGAAAAAAGGGCAAATTGGGTAACATCACTCCAAGAATCTGACCTAGAGATCAAGCTAGCAAAGATTGTTAGAGGCCAAGGTTTTTGCAGGTTATTGGCAGGAGCATCCAACATTCCAGAATCAAGCGATACAGATCAATATGAAACAATCAACCAGATAAGTATCATTGACTCTGAATCACAGTATGTTGATTTAATATTTTACTTGAAAAATGGATATGCACCTCCCAACCTGTCCTACAAAAACAAAAGGGCCAT
>APFE031200592.1:47389-107913 GCA_000404065.3 Pinus taeda | reverse complement strand
AATAATAAATTTAAATGAACCATTTAATATCATTTAATTTGAAATTATAAACAAATAAAATATCAGTTTAAATTAACCTTAATTTAAAATTTATCAACTATGAAGAAAGATCCCACATATTTATAATGCAAATCTTTTTTCTTAAAATTTTTAAAAAGTAGTTACAATAGATAATTTTTAAAATTAAAATAAATAAATTTCAAATTAATATATATAATTTAACTAAAAATAAGATATAATTTAAAAAATGAACATTAACATTATTATTATTAAAAATATGATAAAGTAATTAAATTTAAAAGTCAAAAAAATAATAGTTTAAGGCATTTAATATTATTCTTTTCCATTACATCTAAAAAAATATTTAATTTAAACTCAAATCATGGGTAAAATATTTTTCCATAGTATAAAAGGGAATACACAAGGTTTCAATGCATTCTATGGCTAGTACTTTATTTACATCATTACACTCAGAATGAAAATTACACTTTAATCTTAACGCTCCTTTTTAATAAATATTTTGTCTAGGCATCTTTTCATGTCATTATCTTCCCAGGTCATATTTTCCCACCATCCTTCCTGACCGTATAATGCTATTAAGTTGGGTAACTTCTCAAGACCCCTCGGCAATTTCCTTAATGCCGAACAACCAAAAATCTTGAGGACACGAAGCTTGAGAAGTGTTCCTTCTTTCAACGCACCTCCCTCACATGATGGCCCTGTCAAACTTTGCAGCTCCGCCATGTCTTTTAAAACCAACATCTCTAACTCTGGAAATGCACCGGGATCTCTGGAATTCCCTATCCCTAAATTCTTCACCTTATCACATTCATCTAATTTTAAAAATTTTAAATTTGGCAACCTTTCCAGTGAAGAGAGCTCCTCCACTTCAGAACATCGATACAAATCTAACCTTTCAAGTTGATGAAGCTTATCTATCGAATTTGGCAAATTTAGCCCTCCATAACCCCATAACCGGAAGCTCTGCAACTCTTTCATATTCTGTATGTCCTGAGGAAGATCAGTTTTCGTTGATAAAACTAAATGCTTCATTTCTGGCCAGTTACCAATATTGAAAGAAATAATATTGAAACCAATATCCAAAGCTAGTCTTCTCAATGAAGTGACTTGAGAAAGCTGGGGTGGTAATACTAATTGGGGGCAATTCCATAGATCCATGTTTTGAAGTTGTTTGAGCTTTCCTATGCTAGACGGCAGTGATACCAATTGCTGGCAATTATATAAATTAAGATATTGGAGTTCTGCAAGCTGACCTAGGGCTTCAGGCAATTCCTTGATGAGAGTGTAACTCAAATCGAGATACACGAGTAATTCAAGTTGTGTTAGAGATGTTGGCACTGACTCTATACTGGTATTGGAAAGATCTAGAACCTTCAAAGAGGTGAGGTTCGAAAGAAAGCTTTGGGGAACATTACAAGATAATGTATTTCGGGATAAGAGCAAAGTCACAAGTTTTGGACATAACCTGAAATCGTTTGGCAGAGATTCAATTTCATTACGGCGGAGTGATATTCTTCTGCATTCGGCCTCTATCTCACTGTTTGGGAAATCTTGGAGCTGTTGGCCTGAACGGCATAAATAATGTTCTTCCTTCTCCGCAATGTAGATTGCCATATCCCTAATCACATCGTGCACTGCTACATACCTCCATTTCCAGACATTCACAGGTTTGTTGACAATTATGTCGTTGCTCTGCTTTTCAAAACTATGATTCTGAAACAAACCACGATCTATGAGAAGCTTTACATACCTGTACCCGAGCTGCATGTCTTTGGTCTTAATAAACCCTTCCCCAATCCACATGAACACCAATTTCTCCACATTAATTAGCTCATCTTCTGGATACATAGCACAGTAGAGGAAACAACTCTGCAGGTTTGGAGTGGTGGACAGATCGTCGTAACTCCATCTTAATCTTCGATAGAGTTGTCGGTCTACACGGGGATGTGTATCAGGAAAAGAATGATCTGCGCTCCTCATCATAGACAAACAAGAATTCCATTCCTCTACTTCTGCTGCCTTGTCTCTCATTGCTGCGCCCACTACGGTTATGGCCAACGGCAAACCGTCGCACTCGTCCGAGACTTTTCTGGCACACTCCTTCAAATCCTCTGGAACATGACCACTTTTGAAAGCTACTTTCTCAAACAATGTCCACCCATCCTCAGTGGACAAGGGTTTCACTTCTATGGATTTGTCTGCCTCTGCTAACGCTAAATCTCTGCTGCGTGTAGATAATACTACTCTGCTACCTTTGTCAGCCCCAAATGCAACACCTAATTCTTGTTGCAGATCCAATGGATGCCACATATCGTCTAACATCAAAAGAAATTTCTTCTTCATCAGACTTGCAGACAGCATCATCTTCAGGGTATCAGTGTCTTGATCAGAAATGCTGGGAAGGTCTAATTTGAGTGCCGTTGCAATCTGACGCTGCAATACCCTAATTTCGTAGACTTGAGAGATTGTGACCCAAATCACAACATCAAAGACGTCACTCACCTTGTAGAAGTTGTGCACGGATTTGAGCAAAGTGGTCCTTCCCACCCCGGCCATGCCGTACACGCCAATTTTGCGAACTTGTGAAGCTTCCGTTAGCCATGCCTGCAACTGCGCCTCTGCAGATTGAATGTCCATCCCTACAATACCCCATTCTGGCTGGGGTTGCAGTAACTCCTTTGCCTGCGGTTGTGCTGAGGATGACCCAACTTGCTGAGCATTTGCAAATATTGAAAAGAGAGTTTGAAGCTCTCGACGGAGCTCATCAAATCTCGAATTCCACTCTCTAATCTGTCTCGAGATTCTGGGCTTGCAGAAGATGCAATCCACACACCGTTGCTGCAGGTGGGACCTATCGATGAGGCTTCTCGCCTCTCCAATCTCATCACGCGCGCTGTCCAAACAGTGTCGGATGGACTCAGGCGGTGTCCTCTGCTGATGTTGGAAGCTATTGCAAATATCTTGTAAAAGAAGCTTCATACTTTCCAACTTAGCTCGCAGAACCCCACGGTTTCGATCTAGGTGAATAACATCATCTATCTGTTGAATGAGTGGAGCCACAATCAGCTTGTTAATGGCGTCCGCTGCAACGGAGGTTCCAATCTGGTCCATGGCGATGGTTGACGCAGAGAATGTGCTGAAATATGAAAAAGGGTAAGAGAAGAGGAGTGGGAGATTGAAGCAGAGAATATATTTTGTATACAAAAAGGGTTGGCTAAGAGAACCTGTGAGGCAGAGGAAATATCAGGGAGATGGATTGGAAGCAGATTGGTCGTGTCTGTGTGTAATGGTATGGTATTGTATCTTGATTTTCAGAAAAAAAGAAAAAGGTAAACTAAAAGGCAAGGCGTACGGGCGCCATCTTCTTTTCGTTGAGCATGCCCCCACCAAGGAGGATTATTTGCAATATAGGATTGTGACTAAATAAAAATGGCTCCTCCCATACAATAAGTATATTGGAATAATAAAAATAGCATTTTAAAAGAATGAAAACCCATGTGAAGTACGTAATTTTAATATTAAAAATATATTTTTTAACATTTTAAAAGAATGAAAACCCAAAACCTATGTGAAGCAGGTAATTTAACATTAAAAATATATTCTTTAACATTTTAATATTACAAATTATACTATTTTGATATATTTGATATACTTTATTATTACTTTACTTTCGATATTGATATATTTTATTTATAACTCACATTGATTTTCTTTTATTATTTTTAATATTTTTAAATGCAGTATATTAATTTATTATATTTGATTTATAACTCTCACATTGATTTTCTTTTATTATTGTTAATGATTCTTCAAATTTTGTATATTAATTTAAATTAAGAAATGAAATAACTTAAGCATTTTTCATCTTATTAGAAAGTAATAAAATTTTTTAACTTTCAGCCATTTTTCTATTTAAACATTTCAATATTTATTATTATTATTTACTCACATAAGTTTTTTTTATTTTTTGTTTTTCTATATATGCATTTATATGAAGTTGATGTCGAAATAATTTAATTAACATGGATATTCAAATAGCTTATATAATTCCTACATTGAATTATTTTTAAGAATTAAAATAATCATACATCTTCCTCATACTAAAAAGTGAAAATATACAGTTTTTTCTTTAAAGTTGATAGAAAATTAAGTTACTTTACATGAGCATTAAATTTTTTATTTATTTATAGTAAAGAATGAGAATGAAATATTTTTATCACGTCTCTTTCATACTAAGTTATAATAGTTTATTTAAATTATTTGAAACATTTATTTATTTTTGTTTTTTTACTATAAAACAATATTTTTTTGTTTAGAAAATATTCTATTTTTATTTCAAAAAAATATATGTTAACACGAAAAGAATCACCCATCTCGCTCATTATATACTTTTTATATAAATATTTACTTACTAATAACATTAAACATTGTAATTTTTTAATATCGTTATTTACAATATTCACTTTTCAAATAAACATAATATTATGATATGTTAAATTTATATTTAAAATTTCTAGTTTTTTTTAGTTGATTGGATTTCTTTTATTGTAAAGGTTAATAGTTATATCTAGTTTAACACTTAATAGGTTAAAACAATTTTTTAAAAGTTTGGTAGGACTACATCTTCATCATGTTGAATACATCGTCCCAAATATCGCCCTGATCGGGGCGGGGAATTGAACGGGTGACTATCACATCAAGAAGTGCCTTATAGAACAACCTATCACTTGGTATATCCAGAGACCCTCAAATTTACATAGATAAAACATTAATACTACTCTATTATAATATTATACTTTAAATGTTATTGGAAATGTAAAATGTTAATATATTATTATATATTATAATATATATTATATATATATAATATATATATATATTTCAATTCATACAATCAATATTATATATTTAACACATTTATTTTATTAAAGCTATATAAAATATTTTGAAATACAATTCATTACCGTCTTTTCTATATTAAATTTCATTATTTTTACTAAGGAGTTTAGATTTATATTAATTCAGATCAAGCTTTGAGAGGGATGAAATCTCTTTTCACTCTAAAAGATGTTTGTGCCATAAGAAATTTGATCCCTCTAGGCTCTTGGTTAATACGAAGTTAAGATGTGTGATGCCCCAGGTTAAATGTAAATATTTTATTTTACTACAGTAAATGGTAAACTGAAATGACTGTTACTATTAGTTTGGATTTAATAATATTTCCTATGTTTTATTTAAAAAATAAAAATAAATATTTCTTGAAAAGTTGGCAACTACCAAAAGGTGGTTGTTGTGTGTATCCAAAATACCCTAACTGTTTTCCTAACGAGGAAAGGGGAGCAGGGAGGGGGTTTTCTGTGCTGTTGGGACAGGCAGAGAAAAAATACAATACACAGAAAAGAGAAGAGGCTAAGTCTGGTGATGACCAGATAGCCCAGCACGGATGTGCAGTGTCTTGCTGAGGGTAGTGGCCCGGCGAGAGCTCGGGGGGAGATTTTGGTCCCGGAGGACAAATCTCAAGGTTGGGTGGAATATTGGAAGCAGGAGAGCAGTGAAGGCTTAGCTTCTGGAGCATTCGTAAGTTACATCGATGTAGGTAAGTGAGTGAATACTTGTAGGTAATTCATGCAAGGTAGACGAACTGGATAGAATTAACAAATCACTGTTAGGAAAGATCCAGAGCTTGCTGTTATCACAAAAGTTGTGTGGACTGAAAATACAGATACTCATAGGATGTGCTTTCCTGTTGATTATTAATGATTCTCTGTTTCTTTTTATATAGGAAATATTTCCCTGTTGTTATTTAATGGTTATTTTCTTTAAAAAATATAGTGGGCTGGGAAATCCTGGAGTCCACACAAAGGTAGGTAATGCTAGGGGTGCTACAGCCCATACATAGTTGTTAACTGTAATCGGACTGTCCATAAATGTAGGATGGCTGTAGGGCCGGGAGGAAGAACTGTTTAATTTGTCCTGTTAACACTCTTGGCATACAAGCCTGAGCGAGGACTAAATTAACACCTAGCAGTGATAATAGAGTCCGTAGAACATCAATAACCCTTGCCATGTGCCGAAGGAGGCTAAGCCTTCGATAGTTATTTTCAAAAAAACAAAAAACCGGTTGGATCCCTTGAAGGCTTCCCTGGGGTCAATAACTGGAACGTTGGAGTCTGCGTGTGTGCTGTTAGATGGCAAATATGTGTACTCTGATAAGTGGAATGGTGAGTGGAACCAATAACTCCCTCTGTTGGAAGAGCGAGAATAAATAACAGTTTTTCCACGCCTAAGAGATCCCTGACACAGACATAGGAGGGTCACCAGTTCAGTGGGATGTATCATATACACCACCCTAGGAAATTCCGGTCCAGGTTGGACCCATGGGATGGGTTCGACTTTGGCCGCACAGATGCAGGGTGAGACCACAGGCGTGGCAAGAGTCAGAAATTAACCTTGAAACCCTCAAATGAACAAGAGAAATAAAGACTGTAATCTATCTGGTAGAATTAACCATGAATATGTTCATGACTGTGAGGACCAAGATATCAGGTGTAACAATTGAATCAGTAGTTAATATGCATACATGTATATCCAAGTGAGATGTTAAACCAGAGATTGTATACACATCTATACATATAATTGAGACAATAAACAATAAGCCAGAAGTTGGACATGCATACACGTATATACATTTGAGCCGTCAAACCCGAAAGAAAAGAACATGCATACATATGTATATTGAAACATTTAACCAGGAACAAAAACCATATTTCTATTCAAACGGCTGTACAATGTCATAAATTTAGGGAGAAAAACATCTCTAACAAATAGTTCGAATTCTAGAAATCTAAGCAATGAACCATTTATGGGAGCCTTAATACGTATTAAGAATTTCAATCAAATGTCCATGTTCAGATGCAAGTCTGGAAATCAAATAAACAGAGTGCATGTAGGCATGGTACTTCAGGAAGGTTGAACCATGAAAACGGGTCCGGGTCATGGGTAACAACTCAGACCACCCATTTTAAATCCAGCTAAAAAAATAACCATATAGCCAAGGAGGCTCAGCAAAGCGAACTCGAGGATCGCAACCTCATATATGTAAACTAAAACACCCCGAACTATGGACCCAAGACAGGAACATCTAACAGTGTGCACACGAGTAGTAATTACATTCAGGTGCAGTGGCCTATATACCAAGAGATAGAAATAACTTCTATAATTTTAGCACAAGAAATTCCATCATACCCGGGAAAGGTGAAAGTCTTATTGCCCATCTCTCCGCTGAGGCCACCTGCAACCCTGATAGTCAGAGTAAGGGTACCTGCGAGCAAGTCATGCACCATGATCAAAATCTGTATCATCTAGCCTGTACAAAATGAGAGTATCCGCAAACCGAAACTGGAAAACAACAGACAACTAGTGCAGGAAAAGAGCGGGGTGGTAATTACCTGGCGATGGGTTCTGGAGGTAGAGTAGTTAGGAGCCTCGGATGAGGGTTTGTTGCATTCAATCCCTAACCCATCGAGGGTCAAGCCCTCCGCCCAGGCAGAGAGCAGAGCAAGTTCCAGAACTTTTCTGTGAGGAAATGAGTCTCCTGAAACGGCGCCAAGGGTAGAGTAAGTCGGCGAACAACCATGGTGCCCGTTGGATCAATTGCCTGACTCCAAGCCGTCAATGCTCAGAGGATCCCGAGGTGGCAGCTGGGTGTTGCCCATGCCACATGCCCCGGGTGGTACAAGTAAGTAAATGCTCAACTATGTAAACAGCCACCCAATTACATATACATATATTGAAACAACATAAAATCCCTGTACTGCTAGCTATAAACACCTAAATCATTTAAAGGACAGAGGGTTACGTGTCAACCAAACGGGTGGTAGGTGCAGACTTTGGACCTGTCGTTACCCAGGACCTAAATGCAATACATTATGCTAAGATTACGTAGAAGTGTGAACTGCAGGCCTGTCACCTGTATGCAGTAAATGTACATGCCACGGTCATTCGGGCAGACATATCGCAAACCATCAATTTGCCAAGCATTCAACTAAGTATAGTGGTTAGGAATTTTGTGATTGTTACTTATATGGTTAAAAAAAAATTTACCGTGGGATTCATGACAATTGGTATCAGAGCCAAGGTTCCAACAACTGTGGCCTCTGGGATAAACACTAGAAACCAAAGAGACAAAGACAATTTTTACATGTTTTGCAATTGCAATTCTTTTTACATTCAAAGGAAGCAGTTAATATGTTAATTTTCATTTTGGTTCTGTTCTTAGGCTAAGAGTGGGGGGAACCGGAAGACAGCTAACATGAGAAGGACGAGCAGTGCTCCCCATAGGTTTGTGGCAGGCCAAGGACCTGCAACAGACCCTGGGGGTAGCCCAGAATTATGGGTACAACTTGGGGAGGAGACCCGCAGCACAAATTTAGCAATATTGGAGATAGTACAGGAACTGAAAAACGAAATGGCCCATTTGCGGGAGGACAACGCTAGATGAACCATGGAGTAGGAAAGAATTTTAAAGAGTCTTTCAGACAAACAAAATCAACAACCGTTGAATCCCAGTGCCGAACAACAAGGTTTGTCGGAAGAGCAAACCCACCACACAGAACCAGAGGAGTCAGGGGAAAGGGATGAAGAGCGGGGAGAATGATTTGATAACGCTTCCGAGCAGCAGACATCAAAGAGGCAACAAATAGAATTGCAAGGAGAATTCCGTAAGATTAAACTGCCACACTTTGACAGAGAACAAGAGGAAGTAGCCGAGGCATGGTTGATCAACATGAAAAAATATTTCTAGCTGTACGAATATGACCACAACCTCAAGGCCCGGTTAGCCATTTTCCAACTGCAAGGAAAGGCCACATTATGGTGGGAGGAAGTTAAAATTGTCAAAGGAGTAAGTGAGCAAAATGTTACTTGGGACAAATTCCAGAAATATTTCAAAGAAAGGTACCTGACGGAGCAATTCTATGACGAAAAGGCAAGGGAGTTCCATGATTTGCATTTGGGACAGCAGACCATGGACGAATTTATTACCCGGTTTACATCATTACTTCGTTATGTACTCTATATCAAGGAGGAGAAGGCTAAAGTATAGAGGTTTTTTAGCAGTTTGCCCTTGAATATGAGGGAACAGATTGAGTTTAACAATCCGAAAACAATGGACGAAGTAATATGCAAAGACAGGATTTGTTACCAGCAAAGTAAGCAAAAGGGAGAGGCTTCGGGCAAGAGGTGGGCTAATAGGAGAAACAACAAATTGGCTGGAAATAATAAAGGTAACCATGATGGACGTAGTAAGGGCCTGGCAAAAGGGCAAGCCAGCAGAAATTCACAGAAAAACCCCCTCAGAACAAAATCCACGGGTGAGTCAAGAATTAATGAACCATCTGGAAAATTTGACAGCGAAGGGGCAGTAAGACTCCTGGTGCAGTGCTGGGGTTGCGGTGGGCCTCATTATGTCAAAAACTACCCATTGCGAAAAGGAGCTGAACAGATTTCCCAGATCCATGAAGCATCAACAGTCGGTGACGTGGGACGTAGATTGCCAAGGATTAATGTGGCTCTTGAGGATCAATAGGTGGAGTACTAGCCGAGCATGGTGGAATTTGAAGGTAAACGTTCAGACCTTACTATCACTGTTTTAATTGATCCAGGAGCCACATTAAGTTACATTAGTCCCAAGATTGTGGAGCAATGTAAATTGCAAACAGTTAAGTTTAGGAACCCATGGTTAGTACAGTTGGCTACAGGGGCAAAGTGAAGAGTCCAGGCCAAGGTTGATAACTGCTCCTTAAAAGTAACAGGACAGTCAATAAGAGCAGATCTGAATGTACTTCCCCTTGGCTCTTATGATGTTCTTATTGGTATGGACTGGCTGGAAAGACATTGGTCCCTAGTAAACTGCAAAACCAAGACCATTTACTATAGGGATGAGCTAGGGGCTAGGCAAGAAATTCAAGGGATTAAATGACCTATGCAGGTTCAACCAATAACTGCTTCTCAGTTAGCTAAGTGCATTAGGAAGGGGTGTCAGATTTATGCCATCCAAGTGGGCTATACTGACTCGAAAAACAAAACAGCCACTTTGGACAACATCCCTGTAATACAAGAATTTGCTAATATTTTTCCAGAAGAAATTCCCGGACTGCCACCTAAGAGAGACATAGACTTTATTATTGAATTGATACCAAGGGCAGCACTGGTATCTCGAGCCCCCTACCGAATGAGTACACCTAAGTTGACAAAATTAAAAATGTAGTTACAGGAACTGCTAGATAAAAATTACATTTGTCCCAGTGTGTCTCCATGGGGAGCCCCAGTATTTTAGATAACTAAGGATTCACTCATGGATAATTGTTGCATGTCAGTTCTGACAGAGACCCAATTGAGATCAGAGAAGGGACAATGTACTATCAGTTGGATGAATATTTTTCCTATAAAGGAAGCTCATCCATGATGAGGATTTATCTCATTTAGGTTTGTGCAGTTATTTTAGAGGTTAGTGTTGTGTGTGAGGTGAGAACCACACAGGTTGCAACCGGAGGACCCAGGAAAAATTGTGCATAGAAATAGGAGGTTTGGAGGGTAGAGGAAAAGGTTTGTGAGAAGCCTTTGACTGTCTATGAGTAGCAGAGGGATTGTACTGAGAGATGGATAGCTTCGGAGGTAAGGCTTTGTGTAATCCAAACTATATTTCCACTTGTATGATAATACAGAGATGGGGTTTTAGGCTGGTGCTTTCCCCTGGTTATATCTTCTGTGTTATGTGTGTTTGGTTCCTTCTTATCAGTGATATGTGTTCATGCTTGATGTTGCTCATGGTTGATTAAGCTTCCGCTAAATTGTTTGTAGAAGTAGATCAATTGTTTTGCTTTAGTACATTGCATTAGCAGGTGATCTATAGGTGGGAAATTTCTACATGGTATTAGAACTAGCTGATTTGTAGAAAAAATTCTACATGTATCAAAACACAGGTTATCAAGGAAGAACAATATACAAGAAGAGGAGATTTCAAAGTTTTGCGTTTTGGGCTGAGAGTTTGCAGAGCAGATCTAAAAATTTATGTACAAAATTTTTAGAAACAAATAGCGTATTTGGATTCTTTGCAGAAAAATACCCAAAATAAAAAAAATAAAAAATTGGTTGAATCGGAGTTCAGATGAGGGAGATATCGCTGATTTAAAATCAGCTCTTTTTCTAGAAAATTTCGTGATGGCAGGAAAGTGGAAATAGATTGGTGTGCTAGCCAAGAACCTATATGCACCTGAGGTACAAGATGCATGCAAAGCCTTAAGGAGCAAGGAAAAGGTGAGAGATTTGGTGGTTGAGAGGGAGAATATATTACCTCCCAACATGTAGCGCTAGACGAAGTCTCAGACGATTGTGGAGGAGCCACGATTGGTGCAACAGCTTCAGGAGGTTGTGGAGCAGCCACAACAGGGGAAGCTGAGTGGAGATCAAGTAGAGACATCTACTCATGTAGAGACCTGCAATAGAGGGAAACTTCGAGCCAGGAGGGCTGAGGGATCACATGCAGCCATACCTTCAGGTAGGAGGTGGGGCGATATAGAGTGATCGTCCCAAGGAGGAGGGGCAGGATCCTTGAGGTACCCAACCTCTTGGATGAGACCTTGCTATGGGAGCCCCAATGTGGAGTAGCAGGAACTGACTGATTAGGTAGAGACAGATGCGGATGGAGCGGCAGTGAGAGCTACGGTGTAAGGAATCCCAAGACAGCGCATAGCTAGCAGGCTGCAGCAATGTGAGAGGCACAAGTGTTTTGCACAGCGCTAGGTGGCACAGAGAGGTGTGCAATGGTGCGAGATGCATGGAGATGTTGCAGTAGCACATATGTCAGAGAGGAAACACTTGTCAGTAGCAAGTAGAGCTTTAGCATCAGAGTATGTTCCTAGCCCAACAGAGTTGTCAGTTGGGAGTGTTTTTGTTCCAAGTGTTGTTGGAGCAAGTGGAACGGGTAGATGTGTTGCATGCAGAACATTCCAGAGTTACAAGATCAGGTTCGAGAGAAAGCCTTTCTTGTTGAGAGGAAGTGTTGAAAAATGTGCAACAAGAAATGTTAAATTTAGAATGTGCTGAAAATAGACCTGCTAAAAATAGCAAGTCTAAATATAGCAGTTTGGCAAGTGAGGTCATTGGCCACATTGGGTGAGAGGTGAAACTGCTAAAAATAGAAAGTTCTAAAAATAGCAGTTCTAGGTCCCTTCCTATTTATAGCAGTCCCTAATCTATCTATAGGAAGTAAAATTAATTTTGGTCTTAACAGCAGTTTGAAATATTAATTAATTAATTCAGTTGAGTTAATTAGTTAAGGAAATTTGAATTTGAAGTCTTTGTGAGCATGCACAGGAGTTGTCCCACTGATTGAGGAATTCATCCTTAATTTCCTCCACTGATTGAGGGAATAAGTATGAGTTCTATAATGAGAGAATCAGTTGACTTAGTTCTAACTAGTCATGTCCAATTAGATTATTATAACAAGTTGTTAAAATAATAAAATATAGTTTGTTAATGCTTGCATGCATGTGACAACTATTATTTTAGATAACTGAGGATTCACTCATGGATAACTGTCGCATGTCAGTTCTGACAGAGACCCAGTTGAGATCAGAGAAGAGACAGTGTACTATCAGTTGGATGAATATTTTTCCTATAAAGGAAGCTCATCCATGATGAGGATTTATCTCATTTAGGTTTGTACAGTTATTTTAGAGGTCAGTGTTGTGTGTGAGGTGAGAATCACAAAGGTTGCAGTTGGAGGACCCAGGAAAAAATGTGCATAGAAATAGGAGGCTTGGAGGGTAGAGGAGAAGGTTTGTGAGAAGCCTTTGACTGTCTATGAGTAGCAGAGGGATTGTACTAAGAGCTGGATAGCTTCGAAGCTAAGGCTTTGTGTAATCCAGACTATATTTCCACTTGTATGATAATATAGAGATGGAGTTTTAGGCTGGTGCTTTCCCCTGGTTATATCTTCTGTGTTATGTGTGTTTGATTCCTTCTTATCAGTTATATGTGTTCATGCTTGATGTTGCTCATGGTTGATTAGCTTCTGTAAAGTTTATGGTAGATGCAAATCTAGTATTATGCTTTAGTACATTGCATATATCAGTTTGATCTGCAGGTGAAATTTCTACATGATATCAGTGAGCTAGTTGAATTGTAGAGAAAATTCTACAAGGTATCGGAGCTAGCTAACGTGTAGAAAAATTCTACAAAAACAACATGGTAAAAGGATTGAAGACAGATTAGCAGAGTCAAAGTGTATCAGATCAAAGGCTAAAGTAAATGAAGCATCCGACGTGAAAGATCAAACAACAAAGCAGCGTAAAGGGCTAAAAATCAAAGCATAACAGCCAGCACAACCAAAATAAAAGGGACAACATGAAACAGTTCAATAATTGTCTCTATCTTCTTGCAAGAAGATATTTTTATTTTCTAGATTAAATCTCAAATTAGTTTGAGATATTTTGTAATAAACTTTGTATAAATGCTTCACATTTTGAAGTATGTAGGGTGATTTTGTTAGACATTTCTATAGACTTTTTTATCAGAAGACCCAGAGGGCTATTTATTCATTTGTTGAACCAGCAAGCTGGATTGATGAATAAAGATCAGACATTTCAAAGGATTCATGTGTTGAGCGAATTTTAGACAAGTATTTACATGTGTTATTGTCATTTTTCTTAAAGTTATTCATAATCTTAAATGTTATAACTGGAATAATATTTCATAACTTGTTTAATTACACTCTGTCTTAACAGTTATGCATTTGAATGTTTTCTTCTAATATCTAAATTAAAGAATTCTTAATTTCTCTTTGGTTTAGATTGAACAATCATAATCCAGGTTAAAGGATTCTTAATTTCCCTTTGATCTTGATTACCCCTTCCTTCCTTGTTCATTATCTAGGTCTAAGAACCTGTAACTTGTCTCTCACCCCGAGTGAAACTCTTTCACCCCTCTGTCTCAAATATTGGAAATACACTCTGCTATCTTGCCCTTGGAATATCCCCTTTAGTGAGTCAATCCAGTTTTTCTTCCTTATTGTTTGACTCCATAGCCCAATGGACTAAAGACATCAATTTATCCATCTATCTAAGAAATCCCATCACCTAATCTCAAATACAAATCAAAAACCCCTTGAACAATCATAACTAGCCTAAAAACATCTTAACTAAAACAAAGTTAAATTTTAAAGAGAGAGCCCTCTCTGAGCATCAGGAAGGCTAGTTCCTCATCTCCAAAAGCGGTTTGCGGTTACCTTTGGTTTTTCTTTCTTATTACTTCAAAGGAAATATCAGAGTGATAACATCTTCCACGTCCTCTTAGTGCCTCATCACTCCAAACATTTTAACATAGGCTCCAATGAAAAGCTTCGGGGATGATCCTCTAGGATGTTATGTTTATGTGGGACCATGCTTACACACTTGCACCAATGAGAGACTTGCCAAGATGATTTTTAACAGTATTCATGTTGACCTATATTTCACATGTGTCAACTTCTATGTGTAAAGCTTCAAGTGGTGCCACATGTCATCCATTTTCGGCCCACTTAGGTACTCGAAAGTGCCAAATCTGCATGCCACGCATCATGGTCCTAGACTAACACGTGTCTATGCCTTATGTCATTTGACATGATCCTTGGCGTATAAGTTTCTTATGCCATTTGCCACCATCACTATCCCCTATGTATCCACTTGTCTCCGTTATCAAATTGGAATGCACTGTGTGGCTTATGTGTGAACTCACCCTTGACCCTAGATCCCAGAACTTTGGTCATGAGTTGCATTTGAGTATTTCATGGTCAACCTTCCGGGGTGATGTGGATGTAGGGAACTTTTCTAATGTGTTCCTTCTCCAATTAAAACTCATCGCTATTGATATCCTCTGCCATATCTGCTTGGCTCCATGCCACCTTAGAACTTCACCTTGCACTAGCCTTTATAACTTTTAGGGATACATGTCTCGTATGGGACCCACACACTTCCTCTTGAGCTTAAAAATGGCCAATCCCACTATGCCACCTATACGTTGACCATGCTATGGGTCCCATGGCTAGGTCACCAAGTTTGAGTTTTGGCCTTCTAACTTTAACCGGCCATATCTTTTGATCCAAGATGCCTATTTTGGACTTCAGCATATCGTTGGAAATCTCTTTCCACGCGTTATCCAACTATGCCATTTCTAATAGAATATAAGCTAAAATCCTAAGGTATAAATTCCTTCAAATTTTGGGACTCCCAACCACCATATTTAAAGATTTTATAGATTCTTTACTCATCTTGTTATTATGATGGTTCTCTATCAAAGAATGTAGTAACAATAATACTCCCCCTAAACTTGAAACACCATGCATCTACATACTTTCCCATTTGACATCAATGCCAAAATTATGCTAAATAGTTAGAACATGGCTGGGCAAGTAATTGTATATGCCACGGACGTTGGGTTGATATGCAATTATGGTAATTGTAATTGTTGTGGTGGCACCAATAGTTGATTTTGTTGAGTTTGAGGATATGTTGGGTATGATTGTTGAAATGGTGTAGGATATGGCTAATGTGGTAGTATGGGATAATATTAAGTGGGAGTATTACCATAATGGGGTCCTTGCCATCCTTGTTTCTAGGGATGGTTATGGACCTGATGCAGAACATATACTTGCCAAGGCATAAGAGGGCTCAAGAATTGAAATGAATGTTATTGTGTAGGAAAATAATGAGAAGGCTTAAATGTATGATCTGAAGGTATACTTGAGGGCCCTAGTTTCCAAGGTTTTTTTGGTGCAAGTGCATACAGTTGCCCTATTGTTTGATTTTCTCCATAGTAGATTGCCTTGAGACCAAGTAAACATGGACAATTTTCTATGGTATGGTCACCTGCACAAATACAACATGCATTAATAACATCCAAAGGAGATTCTCACAAAAGGTGCTTCTATCTACACTTAAGACAAAATATAGAAAGTTTTGCTCTTTCTTCTTCTTGTTTTTGCTTAAATTGTTAAGTATCTTATTCTAAATTAAGAATTTCAAGAATTTCACTACTAAAAATTTCTAATAAGTATCCTAATTCAAGTTTAGTTACATCACTTGTCATAGATTTGGCATCCTTAGAAACAACGTTTGTTAGTACTCTGCCATATCTAGCTTGTCTACGAGAAAATTTCCTACACAGGTCGTCAATTTTGTCAAAAGGCAATTGTGAGACATCCCCAGATCCCATAAAATTCAATACATTAATAGATTCATCTAGAACGCCTCTCATCTAGGACACCTCTCAATAAAATAGCTCTAATGGTGTCTTGGTCAAGCTTATGTTGTTTATATCTTTGGATGATCCAAGTGGCTCTAGACACAAGAAGAAGTCCCAAAGGACTTAGAAAGGGTCAAAATTCAAAGTGGTCAAATTTCTCCCAAACCAACACTATATCGAATTACCCGTCGCCCTGATTCCAACGGTGCAAACGGAACTCAAATCTGAGCTCATATGAGGGAGATAATACGATAGAGATAGTCAAAGTTCAGGGTTGACTTTGCCAAGTGCCACGTTTAAGTGTCCTACAAATTCACCATCAACCGACATGAAACTTAGCTCCCAAAAACAAGTGAAATTGTGGCCTCTTTAAATTGCCTAATATCCCTTATTTTAGAAAGATTTGAAAATAACCTCTTGTATTAAAAAATAAAAAAATAAAAATATATGTTATGAGGTGGGAGACCATGACCCCCGCCAACCCCCTTCTAAAACCACACATATATTTAAAAAAAAAAAACAACAAATTTTTATAGGCCAACGGGCCATGCCCCCCACCGGCCCAACCAAACATTATACACAAAACAAATACGTTGGGGTGGGCGGGCCACCTTCGGTGGACCCGACCCATGCCCCCATCTAATAAACAACGATCACACTAAATATAGTACAGTAGGCGAGGATTGAACCCACCCAGCCCATGTAGGTCGGCCCCCACTGGGTGGCCCCATTGGGTGTACAATCAACCCAAACCGCACACCATTTCAAATCAATACACCATTTAACAAATCCACACTATATTAAATGCAAAACCAAACGGTCGCAACAAAATTACATAACCACACCCATTTTTATAATAATAAAAAAATTGTTTTGTGTAAGTTTGGTGGAGGTAGGATTTGATCCCCCGACCTCCCTGCCTTGGTGCCTCCACCTTAGCCAAGAGGCCACAACGGCCTCTTGGGTAACTCCACCCACGAAATTATACCTAAACCTTATGTTCTCATTTGCACGGGGGAAGGAGAATAGAGGCAGAACGGAATGAGGAGAGAGAAAACGGGACGAAGGTGTCATGAATTTCCGTACAACAGAACCATGATTTGCAGTGCTGAGGTGGAACCATGATTTGCACGTATTTCGAGGTAGAATATTCTTTGATGCCCGAAGATTCTCCGGGGAGGTAAAAATTATTTTTGTCAGAATATAACCAAGTTTATAATCATTTTTCTCAAAATTTTGCAAGGATCTCAATGGAGAGATCATAATTTTGATCTGAGCAGCAAACCTTTAGATGACTTTGAGGAGGGAATATTTGAGGAATCTAGGGGGAATATAAAAGATTCTTGTATCCCCAGATTTTCACTTTGTCAGAATTCAGAAATTTGACAGTCAATTTTACACTATTTGACACCACGAATCTTATGGTGTAATCAGACTTTCCATTTGATCATTCCATTTTTTGACCACTTTTCAAAATGGAGTGCAGGTGTCAGCGTTCAATGTGTGAGTAGTCCTTTCCATGAGATTCGATGCCACGAGATTGATGGTGCAACAAGATCCAGCAGTTTATTTCCTCTTCTTGAGATAACTCCTTGATGTGAGGTATATGCAGTGTGATCATGTACTTCTTTTTCTCTTTGCTTGAGATGCATTGTGTTGTATAGATCCCTATTTGATGTTTGATGCGGGATCTTGTTTTGTTCTCGATGTGGGATGTACTTATTATCATGTTTTGATTGAGATCCCTTTGGCATCATGTTGATAGGATACTCATGTGTCACCTTGTATGTTTAAATTGAGATCCCTTTGATGCCATGTTGGTGGGATGCTCATTATTAACGTACGTGAAATTATTTCATGCAGATAGGAGTCTTTTTTTGAATGAGAGTTCCTCCAGCGGAAAATCTCTTGGAGCTACTCCTGCGTAAGGGAATATTCCTTGTATGATAGAGAAAACACATGCATGTACATCATCACTCTTTCCAGCGCTTAATGCAATGGCCTACACCATCTTGACACCAGGACCCGGAGACATAATCCCTCCTGGATGAACTTCAGTATCAACATCTTGTGTTTTATGTTGTTGATTCTTGTCATGTTCCCTCTTCTTTACAACATGCATATATGTTCCTTTATGCTCTTTTAAATGAAATTCTAACGAGATCACAGACGTAAAAGATCTTGTTTAAATCAGGGAGTTGAGTCAACTCAGATCAAGTTTGGTATCAAAGCGGTCTTTGCATGGAAGTGAATTGTGAGCGTGAACAATGGAACATGCAACGATGGAGGATGACAAAGCAATGTATGAGACCATGCTTAGAATTTCCCAAAAGGTGGAAATAATGTATGAAGCTCTACAAAAGAGATAGATAAAAAGAAGTGATTGCAACTTCAGTTGCGAGCCACGGAAGAGGCCCTGGAATAACTGAAGCACAACAACTAGAGTCTTTAAGAAGATAACGTTGAATTGAAGATGCTTCTACTAAAGAAGAAAGAGGAAAAACATAGTTTGCTGCAACAGTTGCAAGCTAAGGACGAGGCCTTGGAAAAGCTGCAGCGTGACCCATGTGAGGTAAAAGGTAATTATCTGTCTTCATGTATGTTTCTTGATGATGATTTCGCTATTTTTAAAAATCATACCACAGGAATTGGCTCCAAACTATTGAGGAAAATGGGGTATGAAGGGAAAGGATTGGGAATTAATGGCCAAGGAATTGTCATCCCCATCAAAGAAGAGGAATTACCCCGTCATGCAGGACATGGGTATGTCGAAAAGGAAGTTGGGGAATGCACCGAGACAGCCAGCGAACCACCAACAACAGATGATGAGAAGCCCTCATCAGTTCTTTCCAACTTGACAGTGGAGGTAAAAGATGTTGATTTCCCTTCAGTTTCATCTTCACATAGTATGATTTTTGTTGGAAATCTGGAGATACCAATTACAGGGACAAACATGAGGCTCCTTACCAGGATGAGGTACAAGGAAGGAGAAGAACTTGGTGTTAATAACCAAGGCATAACTCAGCCATTGGAGGTTGTGCAGGGACCTTGATTTACAGGCTTGAGATACACCGAAGGAGAATGCTCGAAGGTGTTAGATTATTCTGAGACATTGTTGAAATTGACAAGGGAAGAGAATGATGGGAACACATCACCATCATCACATGGCACTACCCATTGCAAGGAAAGAGTTGAGGCAAGCTCTCATCACCATAATGACATAAGAGACAACAAGGAAAGGTATAACCAGTCTCGATATTCGAATGTTCATTTTGATTATAATCATGTTGTTAATGATGAATGTAAAACATGCATCAAAAAACATGTACTTTTTGTGGATTACATAACCATACATTTGTTGAGTGCTCGAAAAGAATAGAAGCACACAAAAAGATGAGGCGTGAAAGACCCTCTCAACAACAGGAAAAGAAGAAGGTAAAGCAGATCTGGAGGAAAAAAACTTATTGTAGTAATGGCAAGAGAGGTGGACATCAAAGAGCAACATGTTGGAGGCTCCATCCAAAACAGTGTCACAAGAACAAAGCATCCAATCGTGAACCACATGAAAAAATTGTTCGACAAGAAAAACCACCACAAGGGGGTGACCCATTCACATCAATAAGTGAAAAATGGTTTCTAGATATGTTAGCTTGTCATGGTCGTGCTTTTGTAAATCATTTGTCGCATTTTAAAATGTAAAAGTGATGATGCGTTTCCATCACTTGTTGCAGCAACAATGATGTCTGGTCTTATTCTGTGTTAAATTTTAAACTGTGAAAGTGATGTTGTTTTTCCATCACTCGTCAACGCAACAATAGTGTGTGGCCTTACTTTTGTAAATCATGTGTTGCAATGCTGAGGTGTTTTACATCACTTGTTGAAGCAACAACAATATGTTGGCCTTGTTTTCATAGCTGGGGTATTGTTTCCATTTTGATGTAAATTTGACCACCGAGTATGTGTTATAAACTTCTGGTAAGTATGGAATGCTTGGGTCATTAGATGGTCATGTAAATTAAGCATGTAATTTGTAGAATTGTACTACATGTTTGCAGAGGGTGCAGTTGTTGGCTCATTGCTTATGGCTCCGAAGGACAAAGGTGAAGGAGAAGGAAGGGTGACTTATCAGACACTTGTAAGTGCAGAAAAGGTACAGAGAAGTTGCAGATTGTTTTTCATGCTTTTGGAGGACCAAAAGCTCCTCAGTGGGGAGGGTTGATCCAGGTGGCTTGAGACATAGGCAGAAGTCCCAAGGGACTCAGAAAGGGTCAAAATTCAAAGTGGTCATATTGCTCCCATACTAGCACCATATCAAAGTTCTCGTTGCCCTTATTCCAACAGTGTGAACGACGCTGAAATCTGAGCTCGTATGAGGGAGATAGAGCCAGTCAAATTTCAAGGTTGACTTTGCCAAGTGCCACGTTTAGGTGTCCTACAAATTCACCATCAACCGGCATGAAACCTAGCTCCCAAAAATGGGCGAAATTGTGGCCTCTTTAAATTTCCCAATATCCCTTATTTTTGAAAGATTTGAAAATAACCTATTGTATTAAAAAATAAAAATAAAAATATATGTTATGAGGTGGAGGGCCATGACCCCCGTCACCCCCCTCCAAAAGCACACATATATTAAAAGAAAAAAAGAACAAATTTTTATAGGCCAATGGGCCATGACCCCTGTCGGCCCAACCAAACATTATACATAAAACAAATACATTGGGGTGGACGGGCCACCTCCGATGGACTTGGCCCACACCCCCATCTAATAAACGACAATCACACTAAATATAGTGGAGCCGACGGGGATTGAACCCGCCTGGAACACGTAGTTCGGCCCCCACCGGGCAACCCCATGTGGTGTACAATCAACCCAAACCGCACATTGTTTCAAATCAATACATCATTTAACAAATCTACACTATATTAAATGCAAAACCAAACGGTCACAACAAAATTACACAACCGCACCCATTTTTATAATAATAAAAAAAATTGATGTGTGTAAGTTTGGGGGAGGCAGGATTTGATCCCCCGACCTCCCTACCTTGGTGCCTCCGCCTTAACCAACAGGCCACAATGGCCTCTTGGATAACTTTGCCACGAAATTATACTTAAACTTTATGTTCTTATTTGCATAGGGGAAGGAGAATGGAGGAAGAACGAAACGGGGAGAGAGCCAACGGGACAGAGGTGTCACGAACGGTGTTCCATATAATGGAACCATGATTTGCAGTGCTGAGGCGGAACCATGGTTTTCATGTAATTTGAGGTAGAATATTCTTTGATGCCCGAAGATTCTTCGGGGAGGTAAAAAACCTTTTTGTCAAAATAAAACCAAGTTTATAGTCATTTTTCTCGAATTTCGCAAGGATCTCAATGGAGAGATCAGAGTTTTGATCTGAGCGGCAAATCTTCAGATGACCCGGAGGAGGGAATCTTTGAGGAATCTAGGGGGAATCTAAAATATTCTTGTAGCCCCAGATTTTCACTTTGTCAGAATTCAAAAAATTGACTGTCGATTTTACACTATTCGATGCCACAAATCTAATGGTGTAATCAGATTTTCCATTTCATCATTCCATTTTTCAGCCACTTTTCAAAGTGGAGTGCAGGTGTCAACATTCAATGTGCGAGCAGTCCTTTCCATGAGATTCGACGCCATGAGATTGATGGTGCAACCAGATCCAACAGTTTATTATCCTCTTCTTCAGATAACTCCTTGATGTGAGGTATATGCAGTGTGATCATGTACTTCTTTCTCTCTTTGCTTGAGATGCATTGTGTTGTATAGATCCTTGTTTGATGTTTGATGTGGTATCTTGTTTTGTTCTTGATGTCGGATGTACTTATTGTCATGTTTTTATTGAGATCCCTTTGTCGTCATGTTAAAGGGGTACTCATGTGTCGCCATGTATGTTTGAATTGAGATTCCTTTGATGCCATGTTGGCAGGATGCTCATTATTAACATACGTGAAATTATGTCATGCTGGTAGGAGTTCTTTTTTGAATGAGAGTTCCTGTAGCGGAACATCTCTTGGAGCCACTCCTGCGTGAGGGCATATTCCTTATATGATAGAGAAAACACATGCATGTACATCATCACTCTTTCTATTGCTTAATGCAGCAGCCTACACCATCTTGACACCAGGGCCCGGAGACATAGTCCCTCCTAGACGAACTCTGTTATCAATGTCTTGTGCTTTATGTTGTTGATTCTTGTCATGTTCCCTCTTCTTTACAGCATGCATATATGTTCCTTTATGCTCTTTTAAATGAAATTCTGACGACATCACAAAAGTAAAAGATCTTGGCTAAATTTGAGAGTTGAGTCAACTCAGATCACTGGAAATTGTATGGGAACCATTCATATAATCCTCTAGGATTTCATCCCATTTTTTTGTGATCTTAAAGATTTCATCCCTTAAGTCCCTAGCTTTATAATATTTCTATTAATTTTTAAAGGAGGTCCTACGCTTCTTATCCCATGTTCTAATGGTGCTTCCCCCTAGCCCCATGAACCAACACAAGGTTGCATTCTTGAGGGTGGTAGGAAACAACTTAAGCTTTTAAGAATTATTAGAATAGTCATAACTTCAAAACAATATATCTAACTTGAAAAAAAATACATCGAGGTCTTCGTTAATATTACCATAGAAATGGGAGTAATTGATCAAGGAATTTTTTTCATTTGGACCATTATGTTAGGATCCACAATGGGGAATCCAAAGGTTACCACTTCCCCCTCATTAGTTGGTGTTGATCCTTCTACAAACACTTCTCCTTCTCCCTCTACCATGATTCCACCCTCGAACAGACTAAACTCAGTTACCAGGTGTGGTGATTCAGTCCCATGAACAGGATTATGATCATCTTTTGATTCTATTTCCTATTCTAATTCTCCAACTAGAGTGGATACCATTATAAGATCAGTAGGAGGAACTATAGGATTTTCTCCTTTGTTTACTATTGATTCCTGAGGTTTATACTTTCCTTCTTGTTCTAGTCCTCTGAACATTGTAACTTTAATTATGGAATCAATAGAGTAAATTATATAATATGTCCCCTTATTTATTCGAGGTTTGGAGATACCTTTTGTAGTTTTATCTGCTCACTCCTTCTTAGAATATTTACTTGCCAATGACTTAGTGTTAGAAGGAGGATTTTTTTCAATAATATATAGCCTACCTTTGCCTTTAAATCTACCCCTAATTTCTCTACCTATATTCTTGCAACTTCCAAAAGAAATAAAACTTGAATAAAACAATAGAAATCAAACCACACTATGAGACCATGGTTCTACTAGAACCTTGTCATCAACAAGATATTTATTTACATAGTTATCCCACAAAAATATTTACTCAAATAAACAAACAAGAGAGGAAACACACCATGCCAACATGACAAGGATTCATGGGACTCATCAAAGTGGCCACACAGGTTCATACCTCTTGTATTACCTTCCTGCTCCACCAAGTCTTAAATGTTGGGGAATCCAAAAGTAGCATTAAGCCACTAATGTCTTAAATATTGAAGCACCTCACTCGCAATAACACCAAAATGTTTGTTGAATTTAATTACCTTAAATTCAAAAAATTACTTGTCAATCCATGAGTGTAAACTTTGAAGTCTTTGCACAAGGATTCTATGCTATAACAGAGAACGTGTGGCGTTCAACTTACTAGCAAGAAGCCAAGGGATCAGGTCACTAGGAAATGGACCTATTGGTTGGCTAAGAACCATAATGTTTAACTATGAGTCAAGGATTCATACAGATTTCCTCCAGGTCTTACCCTTAGTGGATTTCACCCACAAAACTTGTCAACAAGAATAATACATTCAAGAGAAATGCTAAAAAGTATCTTCTCTCTACTGTGTTTATAGCAAATCCTCTAATATTTTAGCCATAGTCTATGTAAGGCTTCCTTTGAGAAAATATTCTAATGAACTAAATAGAGTTTCAATGCAAATAGCACCTTCTAGCGAGCATGAATAGGAAATCAAACGTGTAAACCCTAAATTGAAAGGATCACTCAGTGCAGATACATGGCCCTTCCTAATCTGATCATAGTCTCTCATGCCTAAAATTTGGTAAGTTCCTATAACCACAGAAGTTTGTAGGGTATTGGTTCTATCCTTCAGTGATTGAGGTTATCTCTGTAAGCATAAATCCATGATTGAAATAGGGCAATAAATCATATGAAAACAAGTTTCAAATAGCCTCATGATTTAACATTGTTCATTTTATAAGGAACTAATAAACCATGGTTCTTTTGTGGCTAGAGTGTTAGCTTTAGGTATCCAACTCCTTTACTATGTATTTCTATTGCATAGTGTATCAAACCAAGCATAATGTGTTAAACATTAAAATCCCAACTAATCATTTAATATATTCACAAAGGATTTGAGTTCAAAGAACCATAAACACTTGATTCATCAAATGACTTGACTACAAAATAAACTATACTAGAAACACATCACATAGAGTATGATAACATGGTTGGATTGGTGAGCCCTTCCCAACCAACACACATTGCCTAAGAGAAGCTTTAAATGAAATGCAAAGAGCACACAAATGCATATATCCATAAAATACCAGTAGTATATTCATATTAAAGTATTGAGATTACATCACTTGTAGAGATGCCTAGTGATCTTATTTGATCTTCTTACAAACAGAACTAGATGATGATATGATCGAAGACCCCGTTTACAGAGACTAGTGTTCTTTATATAGTTACAATATACATTAGATTCCCATATGGTCCATCACCATGATTCTAAATACTAGTACAAAATAGCTAATTAGATACTAAAAAAAAGACTAAAAATTGCATATAAATGACCATTTTTCAATTGATGACCAATAGTGGTTAATTTGCAGTATCTTATAATGTGACTAACTTTTAGTCGTATTTATCTTAATCATTAATTATTTGTCTCAATTTTATCATCTAGTAATATAGTTAGTCATTAATTTAGTCATTGATTTAGTCATTAATTGCCACAATTAATGACCAAAACCAAAACAAAATATACTACGACATGATCACCTAAGAAAGCTAATTAATGATCAAAGAAATATGACCAAAATGTTGGTTGTGTTATAAGATATTATAAATTAGCTACTACTATTCATATATATGCAAATTTTGGTCATTGTTTAAAACCAATTAATGAACAAAGAAATATGGCTAAATTCTGATCGTGTTATAAGATACTGTAAATTAGCAGATAATAGTCGTATATATGTAAAATTTAGTCGTCATTTGTAATCACAAATTTATCATTTAAAGTAGTCATTTACATTTTTTTGGTAGTTTCATATTCATTATATAAATGATTGATTTAGTAGTTTATATTCATTTCATTTACTTCCATTAATAATCATTTTAAACAACTAATTTAGTCATTATATATTCATTTTATTTGTGTTCATCATTAATCAATATAAACTACTAATTTAATAGTTTTAGATTGATTTTATGTGTTCATTATTAATCAACATAAATTAATTAGTATGATTTTGCAACTAGATTAAAAAAATGCCATACAATGTGTATGTTCATCTAATATGAAAATGCAAAGTTACATATGTTAATTAAAATACTAAATAATATCAAGTACAACTATAAATAATTTCAACCACATAAAATATATTATATGAAATGTCAAGTATTACAATATGAGTTCCAACTTAATATTGGTTGGACTACAATTTACACATGAAATATTGTTTCATCACTTCAAAACATTATCATTGTGTTGCAAATGCATTGCAGGTGAATTCACCAACTCTAAGGACTTGACCAACAGTCAGTATGTGTGTGTCTCATGTAGGATATTGGCTTTGAGGGTATCACAAGACCGGTTCTCTTTTCTCTCTCTTTCTGCATTGTCGCTCCAGTGTTATTGTTCTCTTCTTTTTCTCAAATCCTACTTCTTACCATCAATATTGAATTCCTCTTCTGAAAATGAAAGATACAATGTAGAGTGTAGACATGAAATATGATGAACAATTGAATATAAACTAAGTATACTATAAATTATTTGTATGGCATATACCTCAACATTAGCAATGTCAATGCCATTTTTCTGCAGAAAAGTAAGAAACTCGAACAATTTTTATTCAGTTAGGCAATAGTGGCCACTATGTGGCTAGATGACCTATATAAACAAAGAAAATAAAACATCACCATAGAAAATAACACCTTAGGAACTTAGTATTCAACCTTCAAGAAAATATTAGACACAATAATGCCAACTAAGTTACGTGCTAAAAAGTTGAGGCTATAGATAACTTTTGAAAACAAATGGAAATAAAAAGACAACATATAATTAATAGTGTATGATAGCTGGTTGGAAAATTGCATCATAGAAGAAGAAGAAATCTCCTATGGTTACCCATACATGTGGGTGGGTAACATGCCCCAATATGCCATGATCCTTAGGGTATAAAGGAAGTAAACCTCCTACTAATATAATGATTGATTGATTGCATATTGCCTCTCCTTTGTCAGTCCAAAAAATAAAAATAAGTCCACCCTTAACTAGTTGTACTCGATAGTATCCTTTTCACATGTTATCTCCACATACCCACCAAAAATTTCATATATGTCAAAGAAATAGAATTTTGGAATTGTTTCTAAAACTATGTCATTTACACCCCCTTCCAATATATCTGACCAAATGTACCCACTTGATTTTCTTCTTTCATATTCATTTCCATTCTTAAAAGTATATGTTTCAAAAACCAAAATATCTCCAATATCTCTAGATCCTAACCGTCATCCATATTTACCACAAACCATAGGAAATTAACAGGATTTCAGTCTGCAGTTCAAGAGATTGGCTCGTCAAGTTTAGAGAAGCATAAGTAGCAGTAGAAAGAAAGCAAGCTCACAATTGAGTTGTTATATCAGTACTTGATTAGTTTCATTAAACAGATCATAAGAAGGGAGAATATGAAAAACAGTCTAAGGTTGAATTTGAGGAGAAATAGTTAATCATGCTAGAGAGTCTGACTGGAAGAGGTCAAAGGGAAGAGATCCACCATTATTGAGGACAAGACAGATTCAGAGTCGATTCCCTCAAATCATTAGCAGTTCCTACCACACTGGCACTTGTTATCTTGATTCTATTTTGATTCTATTTATTTGTTTGTTATATATATAAATAAAAATCTCTTGTCTTGATTTAAAAAAATATATACTACAGGCTGACCCTATCTGAGATACATGTTTTGGGCAACTTGAGACTCACTATACTCTAGCTAAGTGGAACAATAGAAGAGGAATTTTGGATTTATTGGATTATACAAAAAGGGTGAGACCTGATGGAGATAATTTAGTCCTTTTCATGCCATCATATATATTGGGAGCGCAATCAAACTACAGACAAACTTTATAAGAAATTTTGCAATAGATAGGAGGTCCTTCTCCCACATCGAATTTTGATTTATAAGTTCCAAATTTTGGTTTGTTGATCTATGTTTCTCCATTTTAAGGATTATCTCTAGGCTATAAGGTAGAACTATGACCACTTTTAGGTTTTCTATGTCTATATATGAACATATAGTTGGTTTTCTCCAATCATGTTCTTGTCACACTGATGGCATGGATTACAAACTGTATCTTTCTTGTTTTCAATAGTAGGAAAAAATGCATTTTTTGTGGAATGAACAATATAGGGTTGGGATGGAAACTTCAAAATTGTTTTTCCTTGCCCCACTATAGAATTTTATTGTAGATTCAAACTTCACATTGTAATATGCTAAAACAATTGACTTGAATCTACTGTACTCATCAGCGGAAACAAAAATTGATCAATGAAATCACGAAGCAAAAAAGGAAGAATTTCAATCACACATAACACAATAATTTTCTGGGAAAATCCATAGCTAGAAACCCCTGCTATCTGTATATTTCAATAATCATAATATCTGAGAAGAAAATACAATGCTTTTTCAACCCAAACAATCCATGCACAAGTACAATCTATCGCATTGCTTCACAAACCAACTCAAGCCAATAGTTAGCCAAATATGTTGTTTGACAAGATCCTACCTCCTTGTGCATTTTCCTATGGAATTAGCCCATATTTAATTGGGAAATTCCTCAAACATATCTATGCAATCCATCCATAGGCCTTCCTCTGATTGCATGCACCATCAATTTAATTTAGATGATTTTACAATTGATAGTACATTGTCCTTGAACTCTAATCTCAACTTGGTCTTTCTTAGAACTGACAGGCATGAGTTATTTATGAGTGAATTATCAGTTATCTGATTGATCATTGCATGTGAATTAAATCCAATTTAATTCACTTGAACTCTCACTAGTTCCTCCATCAGTTAGAACTAGTTTAACTAATTTTAACTAAGTTAAACTGAATTAAATAAATACAACTCAATCATAACTCAGCCTGGGCCCCTAAAATTCAGGGATCACTGTACATGACTCTAGATAGAATCCTCAACTATAATTTATTGAGCCAACTAAGTCAACTTAACTTAGCTAATTGTCACAAGTTTTTATGAGAATTAGAATTACAATTTAATTCAAGGAAAATTAAATTAGGATTTTTCTTGTTTCTTTTTTTCAACATTCCCTCTCAACAAGAAAGGGATTATCAACTACCTCGATCCTGTCTCTATGAAACTCGAAATTGCATCTTGACAATGCCTTTGTCAAAATATCTACATCTTGCTCCTCTGTAGGAATGTCAATATGCTTGGACCAATCATGAAAAACTGGATTCTCATATAGTTTGATACAACTCTAATTGTCACAGTAAATCATTGTAGGATCGATCTGTTGATCAAGCAACCCAACAAGGATCTTCTTCATCTAGATAGCCTCACAAGAAGTTCTTGAATTCATTTGAGACATATTCTCCATCGTTATCGCTTCTGAGAGCTTTAACTTTCCTACCAATATCTTTCTCGACAAGTGCTTTACATTCATAAAATTTAGCGAACGTCTGATATTTATTCTGCATGAAGAAAATCCATCACTTACAGGAAAAATCATCAGCAAATATTACATAATACATGTGATTGGCCACGGATGAGGTCGAGAATGGTCCACACACATCTGAGTGAACTTGATCAAGGATCGCTTGCACTTGATTGTCTTTATCATGAAAGGAATCTTTGGTGCACTTCACCAATATACACCCTTTACATGTGTCTCTCTGCTCTAGTGTACCCTTGGGAAGTCCTGTAAAAAAAAAAATCATGATCTTCAAGGCTCTCTGGTTCAAGTGACCCAATCTTCTATGCCACAACTCACCAATGTCTCGGCTCTGCACCTTCTTTGCTTTAGTTCTCAAATCAACGCAGTCTTCTATATCCAATTTGTAAAGGGTCTTCACTCGAACCCCGATCTACTTCACCTATCTTGAGGCTATGTGACAAAGGAAATCCTTTCCCTTACTAAATATCACATCATAGCCACGGTCCTCTAACATGGCAACAGAAACCAAGTTCTTCTTCAACCCCGGAACATACATGACATTGTTCAATGTGAGGGGAGAACCAGACTCCCTCTGAAAGGTAACAATACCAATATTGGTCACGTTATACCTCCCATCATCTCCCATGTCTATGTGCATCTGGAGGTCCTTCTCCTCCAAGTCACTAAATAGATCTTTGTTGTCGGTCATATGGAATGAGGTTCCACTATCTAGGTATGACACACTAGCCATCACCAATATCACCATGCAAGCAATGAGGGTGAAATCTAGTTCAAATTGTGAAGCAAGAGCTTCACCTGCCACTCCTTCTGAGGGATTCTTACCGTGCTTCTTTTGTGGACACTTTGTGGCATAATGTCCTAGCTCGTGACAGTGAAAAAAATTAATTTTTGACATGTCCTTCTTCTTGTCGCCCTGACTGGAATCTGATTTGGAATGGGATGACTTCCACTTCCCTTTCTTTGCCTTTCTAGCTAAGGCACAGTTCTCCTCATCATCATGCTTAGATGAGGATGCATCTTTGGTGTTTCGTTGAATCTATTCCTGTACCAAATCGGCCAACATTTTCTCCCACTCTGGTAGCTTCTCCCTCCCATTAACTAAGTTCTAGTAGCTATGACAACTCTTGGGAAGTCCTAGAAGTGCTACGCTCAGTAGACCGTCTTCCACAATAGTAACACTGACACTTCCAAACTCATCCAAATGGAGTCACTGATGTTTTGAAACAGGTCCATCAAGGCCTTCCACGTAGCAAATGGAATTACCTTACCATGGAGAATTGAGGAAATATGATCTCGAACTCCTAGGATAATACTTCTCGCCTTTTCCATACACTTCCTCCATTTTGCCATATATTTAGCACCATATGTTGGAGGCTTTGGGATATCATTATCTATGAATTCCTTCAGCTCGTTTTCTTCCAACGTTGCCTCCATCCTGTCCTTCCAAGCCATGTAATTCGAGATACCCTCAAGGGCATACTCAAGTCTCAATCCGTAGAATGACATCCTACTGGCTCTGAAGTATGATACTTCAAACTCGATTTCTCCTGCACAACAAACTCGTATTCTCCTCTTCTATAATGATTTCAGCTATGATACCATGTAAATTTTTCTTGTAATTTCAAACTGTAGATTGTAACATGCTAAAACAATTGACATGAATCTACTCTACTCATCAAAGGAAACAAAAATTGATCAATGAAATCACAAAGTAGAAAAGGAAGAATTTCAATCACACATAACACAATAATTTTTTTGGGAAACCCATGGCTAAAAACCATTGCTATCTGTATATTGCATTAATCAAAAGACTTGAGAAGAAAATGCAATTCTTTTTCAACCTAAATAATATTTACACAAGTACAATATATCTCACTACTTCACAAGCCATCTCAAGCCAATACTAAGGAAAATTTGTTGTCTTCCAAGCTCCTACTTCCTTGCGCAATTTCCTAGGGAATTAGCCCATATTTAATTGGAAAATTCCTCATCCATAACTACGTTATCCATCCATAGGCCTTCCTCTAGTTGCATGCACGATCAATTTAATTTAGATGATTTTACAACTGATAACTACATGTGAATTAAATCCAATTTGATTCACTTGACCTCTCACTAGTCCGTCCATGAGTTATAACTAGTTTAACTGATTTTAACTCAGTAAAACTGAATTAAATAATCAAAACTCAATTAGAACTCAACCCGAGCCCTTAAAATTTATGGATCACTCTACATGACTCTAGATAGACTCCTCAACTCGAATTTATTGAGCCAACTAAGTCAACTTAACTTAATTAGTTGTTACAAGTTGCTATGAGAATTAGAATTACAATTTAATTCAAGGACAAATTAAATTAGGAATTTTCTTGTTGCATTTTTTCAATGCCCACTACAATCAAGAATATTTATAAAATTGCCTTATTATCCTTATTTTAATAAGTGGGCAGCAAGAAGCAGAGGAAACAAGCATAAATTTATATAAACATGCATATAAAACTATAAGCCTTTTGGAAATTGACTCATACACATTGAATATAAAAAATCAATAAGTTGTAGTTCAAAGGTGCCTACTTTGACGGTTTGACCTTCAATGTAGGCAACGAAAAAAAATGATAAGTCATTTCACACTTTAGTCTTCTTAGAAGTATTGCAATCAAAATTCATCAGTGGTTGATGAATTGTGCAATTTCATTATCTAAGGGTCATTTGATATCTCATCCATTACATATATGATAAATATATTCGATTACAATACTTTTAATCGAAAAGATTTCAAACTCGCCTTGTTGGGTTGTTGTGGTGTTGGAAAAGGTGTATAAGTTTTTTTCTCTTTTTTCTTCAGCTACTTTTGCTTTACATTTCTTCTACTCAAAACAAATATTTACATCACTCATCTTTGGTACCAGAATAAATAAGTTCAAAGTGGTTAAGCATAGGCATCTTGACCAAAATGAAATGATATAGCTTCCCAAGGGAACCAAGGAAAAAAATATCTTACTTCTTAAACTTAGGCAAAAACCTATCCCAATTTTCCCCTGCAAATTCTAGATCTTTTGCAAGCTCTTGTTTTATCATGAGTTCATAAGTGAAAAAGCACCACACTAATAGTCAAGATATATTTCAATAATCAATTGCACATGATGTATCATGCAAGAAATTTAACTTTTAAAATATGCTCACTCACATAATATCAATACCTTGATATGATAAATCAGATGTATATTACGAATACAATCCTCTGCAATTATGTGTACTTTTTTCAAACCTTTAAATGAGCATGTGGCTACAACAATATTACCCTACAACACCAATTGCATATATTTTGCTTCAAAAAGGAACAATCTACTAACAAATTGTAGGACAATCTACTAGATAATTGTCTCTTTCAAAGCATGCTTACATTAGTAACATAATTATTTTTTAAAAATATAGTCATGGAGGAGAGGATGCAACATGCAACATACTTCAGATAATCAAAATAAAAAGATAACATGCTAAGAAATCAAGTTAAAACTTTCTCACGTGAACAAAAACATAACATCCAGTTAATTGCTCAATTGCCTGTAGCAGAAGCAAAATCCCAAGCAATTTTTTAAGAAGAAATGATTCAAGTCATAAAAATGCTTTCCAACTCAATTTTCATTGTTGAAAACTTGTCAGAGGTAGTTAGAGTACCATGACACATTCAAAGAGTATTACCTTGAGTGTTGAATCGTTGGGACCCAGTAGGCACTGCTGACGTTTGACAAATATTTCTTGAGAATGGGACAAAGTCCTTTTAGAGACAAATCACATAGGAAAACACTAAAAACTACAATGCCAAGTCATTTATAAGTCTTTAAAAATAATAGGTGCCTTCCTAATATAGATGGGCTTTATTTGAGCATGCTCTATCGGTTAAAAGAGTTTTTGCATAGCCAAACCCTTAAATGGAAAAATCGTTATATAAAGCATACATGAAAGTAAATGAAAGGATTGATGGCAGTGGATATTATGAATAGCAGCTTGACAACCATGAATTTGAAGCATTATCGTTGATTATAAACACGAGTATAGTGTTTCTTATCTGATCCTACTAATTTTCATAACAAGTGCTACACAATTGATAAATAAATTATTCAAAGTTGCTTTTTTATTTTTAGCATTAGCAGTTGTTTCGCTCTTCTTCTTTGTCATGATGATTCCTCTTTTCATCACATTAATGGGGTAAGTATTGAAACATTAATCCTATTGAAAATGTCACATGCTTCATGTGCATACATGAAGTATGTAATGATATGATTCAAAAATACCATCTAACAAATTGTAGAAAATTGGCCCATCTAACAAATTGCAGAAGTTTTGTAGGTTTGGAAAGGAAAATTTATTCCTAACCACTGTTTTGTCACTGAATAATATAAACATGACCCATTTTTCATGTGCTAGGAAGATACGTGTAGTCCACATACTGTTATATTTTCCCAATTATATGTGATATCATATATTTCATGAATTTCAACATGAGTTGACGCCAAACATAAATATTGGCAAAGAGACCAAGTCGGACACTTAGTTGAAGTTCATTGAGGAAATGGATGAAAATATTGATTTAATTTAGAGGATTAGAGATTATCATTGAAATAACCACCCTCATTAAAAAAATATGTTTATTTACAGTGAATCCACAAATATTTATAGTTGATTGTTGCATCTGCACAATTTGACTAGAGAAATTGCAAAAACAGATTGATAATCAGTTGTCAATTCTTAATCATATATGCATGAAATTGTGATATGTACATTTAATGTTTGAAAACTTGTCTATGTAGTTCAATTTTTTGTTTACGTTAAGACTTTTCTTTATCAAGTCATTCATGTATGAGTACAATGCATAGACTTCGTATCATGTAATTAAACTACGAGTACAATATATAGAATCATGTGTGTGTATGTCAAGGTTGATTGATGTTGATGATTTAATTTACATATATATATATATATATATATAAGTCCCAAGGGTTAGTTTGATTGTTAGAAGCTCTTGTGATAATCCCACAAAGGTCTCGAGATCAAATATTATCAGTCCTTTGGAGATACCAACCACCTATGAAGATGGCAATTGACTTGCCTTCCATATAGAAATTCTAAGGGGGAAGGGGAGGAGATCCACAAACACTGGGAAGACACCAAAATCCCCATTCTTTGCTTAAGTGTGTGAGGGTGGGGTGATATTATTGCCTAGGAAAACAATATACATATATATCAAATTTATATGAGTTGGCTTATTGTCAATGTTTTATGTTCATAAGTTACATGTTGATGATATTTTTTGATAAATTATATTTGTTTTTTTTTTTTAGACTATCAAGACTCATATGAGTTTGAAAAAGACTGTTTATTATTAAGTATCATGAAGGATGAAAATTAAGAGTATGTAGAGAATAGGTGATTGAATATCTTATCTCTTAGTGAATATCAAATTAGTTAAGGGTAGTTGATCCATATTTTTGCAGGAATGAAATGAAATACAAATATAAACAAAAACACAGAGCTACAACAAAAATTAAACTTCAATTCAGTGATAACAAAATACTAAAAATTGTTTACATACAGAATGGAAATAAACTAGCTCAAGCAATGGTAGCTTATCTCTAAGAATAGATGTGGAGGCCACATGCCTTGTGAACTATGTTACAGTGAGGCTCAAAGGCCTATTTTTTATTGAGAAATAATAGAAAATCCTAAACATCCAAAAACCTAGCCCTAGGAGATGAAGTGCCAAAAGTTTGTGGGTCCCATTGGGGTAAATTGGTACATCAACTTCTCGAGGTTGTAACTTTGGATACAATATTTGTTTGACATGTACGATACCTCATTAGAAATATTTATCTGGGGATAACGAATTTCAACCACTAACCCCTACTAGAATCTTTGGGTTTTCCCATTTTCAAAAAAAAATGTTGTTTAGGTTCTCAAAATGGCTCCAGATGTTTAGGACCCAAAAAATTGCCAAAAATAGTAAATTGTGCTACAATTAAGAAAATTGAAAGAAACACTGGTGGAAGTCTAAGTGGACTAGGTGGGTGGCCACTAATATCCACCTAAATCATCCCCCCCCCCCCCAGAAAGAAATGGTCCCCATTGTGTTGAGTATCTCCATGAGATGGAGAAACTTCTATTGAACTTGGTCCCTAGTGAGCCACTTGCCTTAGTGCAAGAGTCAGTTAGCTTTGATAACCCAATACAATTGTATATTCTGCCAGCGAGTTTTCTTGACCTACGTGTCCATGATCCGATCAGTTGTGGCTTGTTCCATGCAGTCTGGATTTAGCTATATTGGTGTGAGTTGTTTTGCAATGTCTCATGTTTTTATTAACGATGGAAAGTATGGCTAAAGGCGGTCCACATTTAACATTGGGTGTAGGCCAAGGAATGGGGAAATGTTGAGCTCAAAAGCATTGTCTCCCATAGCCTTGGTGATGGTGTAAGGCCCATATTGGAGTGATATGAGATTTTGATGGGAACCAATAAGGCGTTCTTTCTGCAAATGCAAACAAAATTTGTCGCTCACCTAAAACTTGTGTGACACCCGATGTTGATCATGTCGTTTCTTTTACTTGGCATTAGACTTCTCCAAGATTTCATGAACCTACAAGAATATGTGATGGATGCATTCAATAAACTAGGTTGCTTTATTAGCCTCATACTGTACATGTGTGGATTATTTTCATGTAGTCGCACGAGGCATGGCAACACCAATCAGACATAATGGTTGAAATCCCATACCCACTTGAAAAGGACTGCGACCAATAGAGATATGGAGAGATTTTTTATTGTGTTGGAAATAGGGAAGGCTCTCGTCCCAAGTTTGTGGATGCCTATATTTGTACATACACAATATGTTCACTATCATCTTGTTGAGGACTTTTGTCTAACCATCAATTTTGGGATGGAATGCAGTCGACTTGGTGAGCTTGGTGTCCAATAGTGTCCAGAGGCTAGACTAGAATGTGTTCAGGAATCTGCTATCTCGATCTAATATAATGTTCTATGGGATCCCAAAATGTACCCACACTCACTCAAATAAGAGTTTGGTAGTGTCCTCTGTTGTGATACTCTTCTTGCAAGCCACAAATATAGGCATATTAGAAAAAAAAAATCCACGACCACAAATACATAGTCATTACCATGCTTGGTAAAATGGAGGCCAGATAGATAGTCCATGGATATGGATTCCAAGGGTTGGCTGGGAGTAGGCAAAGTGTACAGGCCTTGCTTCTTGATGGTTGGCTTGGCGATGACACATGTAGTGCAGGGTCTAATATATTTTCCAACATCTTGTCATGGTTTTGGCCAATAAAAGCACTTCTGAAGTATGGCCACAGTTTTCTCCACACCAAAATTTCCTCCAACCCAACTGTAGTGCGCCTTCCAAATCAACTTGGCACACTCACTTGAAGGAACATAAAGGCGGCCCAGGTAGCATAATATTGCATCCTGGAGGTGGAAATCGAGGACTTTCTTTCCATCCACTAGCATCTATTGTGTGGTGGAAAAATATGGATCATTTTTGTATAGTTACATCCATATAAAGGTCTCATGGTCACAAGAGTTGAGAATAGTAGTTAATGTTGCAACTGGGGGTCGGTTGAGGAAATCTGCAACATGATTGGCGTTTCCTTTTTTGTATTTAATGTTCAAGTGGAATTGTTGTAGATATATAGACCACTTTTGATGGTCGATCATTCTGCAACTTCCCTTGTGTCTATATAAACTAAAGAGGTCGGTGATCGGTGTGGAAAACCGTCTCCTTCCCCATTATGTAATGTTTCCATTGTCGAAAAGCCTACACGATAGATTACATATCTTTATCATAGTTGGGGTAATTCTGAATTGTATCAGAAAGTGTCTCACTATGATAGGTCACTAGATTCCCATGTTGGGTGAGGATTGCACCAATAGAATAATCAAAGGTGTTTGTCTCAATTTCAAATGGTTGTTGTAGGTCTGGAAATGTGAGTACATGTGTAGAGTAGAGGTGATTCTTTATTTTAATGAATGCCAATGAATACCTTCTATTGGTACTCAGACCAGGAAAAATTTTCTTTCGCTCTACCCTTGGTGCTCTGGCTCAAAGGCCAAGTGATATGGGAGAATCCCAACATGGACCTGAGGCCCAAAAAGTTCTGAAGCTCTGTTAGAGTGGTCGGGGCTGGCCAATCCCAAATGAATTGAATCTTAGATGGATCCACACGCATGCATTTCTCATCTATGATGTAACCCAAATATTGGACCTGGTTCATGCCAAAGGTGCATTTCTCCAATTTGGCACACAGTTTGTGTTGTCGCAAGGTTTGAAGGACCTACTGAATGTGTTGCAAGTGCTCCTCCTAACTCTTGTTAAATATGAGGATGTTGTCCAAATAAACAATCATGAACAAGTTGGTGAAGGGTCGCAAGATGTCATCCATCAACCTCATAAAAGTAGCAGGGGAATTTGTCAACCCAAAAGGCATGACCAGTCATTCAAAAAGGCCTTCTTTAGATTTGAAGGAGATCTTCCATACATTTGTGGGCTCTATTGGAACCTGTTTATAGCTAGACTTCATATCAATCTTAATGAAATACTTGGCCCCATTAAGCTAGTTCAGAAGTTCATCAATCTATGGGATTGGATACCTGTTCCTGATAGTGATTTTGTTTAGTGCCCGATAATCAATGCAGAGCCTCCATCTCCCATCCTTCTTTTGTATAAGTACAATTGGGCTTCCATATGGTGAGGAGCTTGGTCGGATGTGCCTTTTTTGCAACACCTCCTAGATTTGTCACTTGATCTCTTCAGTTTCTAAAATGGAGCAGTGATATATCGGCCCATTGGGTAGAGGTGCTCCAAAAGTCAAATCGATTGAATGTTTGACCCGATAGTGCAAGGGTACCCCTACAGGTGAGGAGAAGATGTCCCCTTATTCTTCCACGACCTTATCCACCTGCTTTTGTTGCACAGAGGAACCCTTCCCGGGGACCATGGATGTGGCCACGATCTTCCTGTTACCTTGAGATCGAATTAGAAAGGAAACAAATTTCCTGGTCTGGGAGATGATCTTACTAGATTACTTAGTAGAGATCAAAGAGATGGCAATAGGTGGGGCTACCTCCGGTATCATGTATAACTTATTTCCTAAAGTAATAATAATAGTGTGAGGCCTAGACTCATACATAGCATGACACTTCCACAAGTATGGTTGGCCTAATAATACATCGCAAACTTCAAGAGGAGCAGCATCACACAATACCTCATCCATTAAGGGCTTGATGTTGTATGGAACTTGGTGGCATTGTTATCTTACGCATATACCTCATAATTGGTGAAGGCACCCGATGGCATATAGTTGCTGGTGTGGTGTGATTATTAGGCCCAACTTCTTCATGACCTCTACTAAAAGGAGGTTCTTTTGGCTTTCGTTGTCGACAATGAACTGTAGCAGAGAACCCTTCACACAAATCTATGAGTGGAAATGATGCTCCCCCTCCTCTAGCTCTTTTGGTTCAATCTTCTGGACGGTGGTGTTGGGCTCCACGTCAATAATATGCTTCCCTTTGTCATTCCCCTTGTTAGGTTCTGACTTTCAGAACATGCATATGACTTTGAATCCTTCAACTCAGCCACCAATGATTGCTTAGCTCGACACTCAATTGTGCTGGTAGTGAGGCTCTTATGGAACTCACACCACTTTTATGTGTCCTTCTTTGTCTTCGTGGTGTTTTTATTTGCTTGCGGCTTCGATGAGTTATCCTGGGTCAATCTACCTTGGCTTTTTCCTTTGCTTTAAGGTTTAGGTACACCTTTCCTTTTCTTCGAATTCTCATATCCAAAGTATCGCTTCCTCTGTTTAAACTTTTTCTCGATCTTAACATTGTATCAATAGGCAGTGCCAAGTGAGGATATGTCTACGAACTCCATCTTTTCCTGAATGAATTTGTGTAGAAAGTAACGATACTTGAGTACCAGATTCCGCTCAGAATCCTTGATACGCATCTTCATGTGAAGGGTATGAATAATATTTGTGAACTCTGGCATGTCCTGGTCCCTTCCCTACCACAGTGTAGTCCACTTTATGTACTTATCTACATAGCTCCCTACAGGATAATACTATTCCTTGATGGCATCTCAGAAATCATTCCAAGTGGGTGTGGCTGAAAACATTTAGGTGGCTGAAAACATTTAGGTTTCCCTCTCGTCCTTCTACTCACAATAGGTTTCCCACCAGTCCTTGATGTGGGGGGCAGCTTTGAGGAGTGCAAAAGTAATATTTTCCCTATTGGAAAAATCATGAACCAAAAAATATCCTTCCAATAGATTTAATTATTTATCTACATCATCTACATCTATCTAACCTTCAAATATGGGAATGTCAAAGTTTACATGTACCTTAAAGGGAGTGTCGCCTCCAGAGTCACTACCAGATGAAGATGTGTCACCTGTGGGAATCTGTCGTAGGATATAGACAAAATTGTCCATCATTGTGGTCCCTTGTCGCTCGAGGGCTTCTTCGAGCAATTTTTTGAAAAGATCTCCTGGTCCCTCATCTTACTTTTCTTCCACCAACGGAGGTCGTTGGGGTCGACAAGGGCAGTATTATAGAGGTTCAACCAGTTTGAGTTATTATCACCAAAAAATGATCACTTAGTCATCTCTAACTAGGTGGATCGAAATACACCATGTAGGATTAATTTTACCATAGTAAAATCACTTTCACCTTGGGAAATAATTTAGTAAACCATTTTTGTTAAATTATTTTATGATTAATAAAAAAACCCATGAGAATAATTCAATAAATCATTATTATTTAATTTTCTCTATGAATAATTATTAAATCATTATTTGATCATTATTCCTCGTCACATTCGATTAAATCCCCTATGAATAATTAAATAAATCACTATTTATTTATTATTCCTTATTTCTATTATTGGAATAATTGTTAAATCACTATTTAATAATTATTTCAATTTCACACCATTCTTAATCCTCATGAAATAATTAATAAATCATTTTATTTGTTAATTATTTCTAAACAAAGATATTTGACCATTTCAAACATATTTTCCCTCTCCAAAAAATATAATAAAGTGTTGTTAATGGTTTGATCTTGATTTGGTCAATATTATTTTATTATTCTCCATTTTCGAGATTAACTCAATAATTTGTTATAAATAGGAAGGTTTTTCATTCATTCTTTACCATGATCATCATCATCGTCACCATTATCGTCTCTTTTCACTTGAGCTCCCATTTGAGTTCTCCAGATTGTTTTGGATTTTTTCATACATTGAGAGAGAGAATCAATTACTGAAGCATCAAGGGCATCAAAGGATCCATCCCATGAAGAGGGATTTGCAAACCCTTTTTGTAAATATCCTTCACCACATGTTATCAATAAAAGATTTATTCATGTTAAAATCTTTCCATTTGGGTTATTCAATTGGATATCTATATTGTTGTCTTATTTTTTGGATCATATAAATTGTTTTGTTGTAGGTTTTCCAAGTTTTATCATCGATCTAAAGCGTAAGAGGTCACAAATTGTTGTTAGGGTCACATGTCACTTAGTGACCTAAGTGAAATATTTCTGGTACACCTTACAATAAAGTTCATACTAACAAATGGCGACTCCACTGGTGTAATAATAGCATTCTTGAGTCACTGAAGTTTTAGTAAATTTCAGGGTTTTCTACAGCTATTTTTAGCCTCTCAATTTCTATTTATAGCGTTATTTCCTTTTTGTCAAATTTTCAGATTTTGGTGGTTTTCTAGTTCTTTCAGCAGGTCACACAGACCAGCCGAGAAGGAGATGAAAAAATCTATTCAAGATATGTTGATCGTGAATCTCGAGAGAAAAATGCACTTTTCAGCTCTAGATCTACGTTCAAGAGCAGATTTTTGGACCAAAAACTGTGTTTTCCACTGTTCCAGGTCAATACCTGCATTTTGAAATTTTTCTGGAAATTTTTTAGAATTTTTTTAGATTTGTTGAGACTCTTGTGTGTAGACTGGGAAGGGCACCTCATCTCTATTTTCATTCTCCCCTAGGCCTATATTCTCTAATTTTTTCTCTTTGACGAAGGAAAAAGCCCCCTCGGGTTTAGAGTACACCTCCACATTGTTAGGAAGAGATTGGCTGAATAAGGAGTCTAGGGTTTCAGCATTTTCAACCACGAATTTTCAGAGTCTGATCCATTCATTTTCAGCACTTTTGAATAGGTTTATTTTACCTTTTCTCCCTTTATATTTTGGGTTTTTCCTTTTTCCCCTTAGCATCCCCTTGAACATCCTAGGTTTTGGAGCTTCATACCTATCCTTTGCAACAATTTTCACCTCTGATTTTTATTGTTTGTCTACACCATTTACATTAGATTAGTGCCTCTAGATCTCAATCCCTTTGACATTAGGTATTTTTGGCATCTTATGTGTCTTTGAGTATCTTGTTTTCCCTCTCTTTCTTAGCTGTTTGATATCCTTTTTGGGTGGTGTTTTGTGTGCTTGTGGTTATTTATTGTTCTATCATTTTCATCATTATTTACAGTATTTTAGCACTTTATTTTCAGCAGCACATGACATCATAAAACGTGCTCAATTAACTCATCCACTTGACACATTATTTTCACACACACACACCCTAAGCAAATGTGATCTTGGTAAACACCGCCAAGCCAAGACTTGAAACGCTACACCTTAATAACTCAACCTACATAGATTAATCCCACTTGGGCACCAGGGCCAAACAATATTTGCAGTTTAGGTGTAGGATCGGTGGGATAGGATTCCAATAACACCCATCTATTGCTTGCATTGAGACATAGAAGTTGACATATTAGGGAGCTTAAAATATTTCACCATCCCATGGTCCAAAACCAAAGTGTGTCAAAAACTTGATTCAGAGGGGGTTAAGTTAGGTCATCGTGTGAGCGATTCTCCTTGGGGCTGCCTAACCTGTGGCAAGGAATCTCATGCCTTGGATGACTACCAAGAATCTCAAGGCTCAACCACCCTCGTGGTATGAAGGTAACCGTAGTGACCAATCTTAGGAAAACACCTTATAGGAATGGTTGTGGGAAGCAGTTGGTTCTCTACCCTGCCTTTCTCTGGACAACTCTTCTTTTGGGCATGAGACCTTGTCAAGTAAGAAGTTCTTTGGAAGGCCATATAAAAGAGTATACTTAGGACTGTTTGAGGATTTAGACCACCTTGTTGGGTAGCGGAAGCCTCGCGCAACGGTTAGGGGGCTTGAAGCCCGAAGTTTTGGGTAAAGATAAGGGAATGACTCTGATGAAAGCGTGGAGCCTGAATTATAATAGGTTGAGTCAAAGGGTAGTTCGCTCGGAAAATAATGTAAATAAATGTAAATAGAGTTGGCCCATGCAGGGACTGCGGGCCAGGGAAGGGTATAAATAGAGCGAGGCTCTATGGGTAGAGATAGCTAAGTTTTGATGGTGGATATTGAATATGAAATGTAATGGGTTTTTGAAGAAAATAGTCTGAAAGCGTCTGTAAGTTCGAGTCGAGGGTTGGGGTAGTAGATAGAGGCTTTGCAGCTGTGCGTGCAGAGGCCTAGAAAGTCTGCAACTGTGTGTGCAGATCCCTGCAGCTGAGTGCGCAGGGCGGATCTGGATGTATTAAGGATAAGTGGAAATAAAGATAAGTTTCTTCTGAAAATTCTGTGTTCCTTCTGAGCTATTGCGAATCTCACTTTGATAATATTTGTTTAATTAATCTGCTTATTGTATGAATGTATGTAAATCTGGGTTCATTTTAATGCACGAATCAGTTTCATTGGTTAAATGTTTTCTTAAAGACCCTATTGAATAGATCTGATTTATAACCGCATCCTCCAATAGAATAGTGTACTAATAAGAAAGATATAATCAATCTGGATCTGTGCAAATACCAAGCAGCGCGGTTCTGTAGACCAGTGCGGGAAACCTCCAGACCACATCTAGACATCCATAGGGTGTGGAAACATGGTTCCAGCACCCTCCCCTGATACCTCGGGTGAGACCTCAGTCCGCGCTCCGCAGGCTATTGCCGAAAGGGCAGGTAGCTGCGGGATTTGTTTGGCTAAATAACTCTTCCGAACCTGGGTCAGGCCCATATAAGCCAACAAATGGTTCTATTGCTAAGACCGGCATCTGCCTAAGGGGTGTCTAATGTGGGAACACTGGAATCCTACAAAGAAGGATCTTGAAGAGTGGTGGGATCTGAAGCTTCACGAGTTAGCGGCTCAAGAAAATAGAAACTCACGGATATGAGAGGAAGAGTGGTTGGATCACTATATATTCACAGATATACATGAAATATTCTTCGCAACATTTTCAATAGAATTGTATGAGTGGATCACGAAGTTAGCTGATAGCGTGGGGAGGTGCAAATTAGACCAGCCAATAGTGTGGACTCCAGAACTGGTTTGCAGGCTAGAAGCCACTGAAGATAAAATTGTGTGCGTGGTATACCACTAGTTAGATCGGATCGTAGGGGGATTTATCACTGAATTCATGATAGATACAACCATAAGTTACAATGAAGCATAAAGGCAATTTCTCCAAGGACCGCAGGGTAGGTACATCAAATCATTTAATACTTGGATTGAGACGCTGTTGTGCGAAAAATAGATTCTGCGCATATATTGATCTCTGGAGTAACGCAGAGTGGAAGGGGTTATCAAGGAGCAGGAGGAGTAGAGGACAGCTCTCTAATTTCTATCTCACAGGAGAGCGAGGAGGATCTCACTAGGTTCTTGCCAGGAAGTGCGGTCCGATTGATTAAAGAATGCCTCCCACTAATACCACCTTCGTCTACACCGCCACCCACTTCACCCACGTCGAGTCCATACACACCAACACCACCTCCACCCCCTCCACCACCAGAAGCTGGGATGGCGACCGCAGTTAAGTTACCGACATTTCAGGGTGTAGGGAATGAAGAGCCAAGTCAGTTCTGGATTATGATAAAATCTATATGGGCCGCACAAGGCATAACAGATGAAAACATCAAAAAGACTACGCTGGTCAATGCACTACAGGACTGCGTGCTGACATGGTACATAAAATACTCAACCGACCATCCGAATGAGGGAAAAGCAGCAATCCAGGATGCGTTTAATAAAGAGTTTGGCCGACCAAAGTCTGAAGCCCAGTCGGTCATTAGGTTCAAGGAGATAGCAATGTTGCCTGGCGAAACTCAGTGGGATCTAGACCAAAGGTTAAAGAGTAATATTTGTGAAGCTAACATGACTTTGACATATGGGTAGCATTGCACGTGATTTGTGGCATCATTGACACCTCATCTAAGGACGGCTTTGTCACAACATAATATCTCAACCCAAGCCGAGGCACTGGAGATAGCAATGAGGTTACATGCAACCCCAATACTGGACCCAGGGTTGGGAGTTCAGCAAATCCACGTGCAACTTCAAAACTTGAGTTTGGAAGTGCAAAGCTTGAAGCAAGGAAGAATGTCCCGACCATAGGTACGTCCAGAGGCAGGCTTAATTAAATGTAAGAGCCAATAGCATGACAAGGACCATTGCCCTGTCTTCCTGAACTATCTAGCAGGAGGAGGCCCAATGCCGTTAAAAGTGGAGGTACAGGAAGGACCGAGTGCCACGCCTACGCTCTGGTGCGTGATTTGCCAGGTGGGAAGGAAGCATGCAACAGATAACTACCACCTATTACAAAAGTATACCAATACCTCACAGCAGTTGTATTGCAACTTTTGTTGATCAGTGGGACACGATGAGCGAACATGTCGAAGTTATGAATTAATGATAGAGAGAACCCCAGCCTACCGAGTGCAGACTGAAGTGTGGGGAGGATTTCAAGGACGTGGCCGGGGAAGAGTATTGGGGCCCAGGCGGGGCCACGGAAAGTTAATTTGTTATAATTATGGTGGACAGGGACACTACGCTCGCGATTGCACTAACCTAACCAGGATCTCATGCCCCTACTATGAGTAGTTTGATCACGAATTGGTAGATTTTCCAGCCTTAATTTCCCAATTAAGCGAAAAGCGAGTACTCCAATCTCCACCAACCCAGAATATCTAGATGATGCGTGCGAAACCTCACGAAGAGGACCCTAGTATAAATATGGTACTAAGAAGTGGTGCAACTGTAGGAAGGAATTAAGGTGGGAAGAGGTGCGACACACCTATGCAGGAACATAACATTGAGCTAGAGCAGGGGAGGACGGGGCCAAGAGAAGCTCAGTAGAGCTTCGCAGAAGCTTCTACCCCAGGTAGGAGGGATCAAATGGAGTCAGGAGTGGACCCCTCCATGGTCACCACCTTTCTTGAAACCTGCATGAAATTGTTGCGTGATCGTAAGGTTGTTCAAGGATTGCAAGAGCTGATCACTAGGTGCATCAGATCCAATGAACCCCAGGTCGTCCGCAAGATAGGAAGACATGCTCTATGCACCGGATGAGAGATGATACTGATAGTGCAAATCGGTGACTATGAAATGGATCAAGTCATCCTGGATTTAGGCTTGGATGCGAACATATAGCCTAAACAAACCTGGGAGTGTATGGGCAAGCCTTCACTGCAATGGTCCCCGATTCAATTACCAATGGCCAACCAACAAAAGATCTTACCAATGGGCCAATTGTAAGGAGTGACGGTGGATATCGACGGTGTAAGTGCCCAGACCGATTTCGAAGTCATAGAGATTATTGATGACAACAATCCTTACCCTACGCTACTCGGGATTTATTAGGCCACCGACATGAAAGGGATCATTAACTTAAAAAGATGCAAGATGGCGTTCGAAAAGAATTCACTATGGGTAGCAGTTCCATTGGACCCAGCGAAAGGGGAACGCTAAACTGAACCTGTACGCGACAAGGAAAGTGACGATGAACTGGATTTCATTTATCAGATAATAGCGCAAGACCAAGATCAGATGCATTCCGCCAATAATAGAAGAACCTCATGGGAACGTGATAGCATCTGCACCATGGATTCTGAGGAGGAGGAAGAGCGATGGCAGAATCGATTGAGGAAGTTACGACACTTAACTGTAAAATGGTGACTTGATCACTACAACATGTAACGAAAGAAGAAAGACCAGGCCCAGAGGAGAGTGGCGTGATGGCTGAAGCACAGCTCGTCCCGCCCGACACATTATGCATAATACAATGACAACCAGTGTGCCAAAAGACAAGTTACACGCACCTGGAGAGGAGCTGCGGAATCTGGGATATAGGTGGCGGTTTCAAATCTGAATTAGAGGAAATGTGCGGTGGCCACGATGGCATAAAGCAGTAGTTTGAAAGATACAGGTGCACATTGGATGACTGACAACTCAACCGGACCTACGTGGAACACAGGGTCACAAAGTCGGGGGGATCATCTCTCTGTGGCCCAACCAACCACTACAGGTGCAACTCACTCCATCAGTGACGACGTCTGTGACAGAGTTCAACAGCTTTAGGCAACCATTCTGCATGGAAAACTATGATGTGATGAGTTAGAAGCAACTAAGGCCCAACTCCACTCACAAATTATGAAGTTAGACAAAGCGATTACGGAATTGCAGTTAGAAGTTGCCTACCTAGATTACAGAAAGAAATTACCAAAGGAAACCGACGTGGCTAGCTCTCCTACTCTGCTACAAGCATTGACCCCACTAGCATGGTTGCGATTGCACCCGAGAGAACAGGGATGCGCACACCATACTTCAGTAGTAGAATCGAGGGAACGTATAGGGTGCTTGCGACCCAGGCTAGTCGGGAAACAGAAGACCCGCAATAGGGGCTCGGCCACCTAACTATCTGTAGGAGGCCCAATCCCAGTGCCCCATGCAGTTGGAAGAGGGCGCGAGACGATAAACCAAGCTGTTGTGAAGTTGCATGAAAAAACCACCGCATACATACAAAAACCACACCTGCATCCTTGGGGATTCGCTACTGCGAAGGAAAGATGGAAAGCGACTGTTGCAGGTATTGTTCATGATATGATGACCCATTTAAAGCACTATGAAGCCAGTGGCAGGAAATTAAGGCAAAAGAATAACCGCCAAAATCACATTTATGAGCTACTGCAAGGGCAAGCAGCCAATTGTGAATATCAAACCGTATATAATCAAAGTCAAGGTCACACCACCACGTCTTACCACTCTGCAAGAAAACCGCCCTACATCAACAACATGATGAGTGACGAGCAATTCGAAAATAGTCCGTGGTTTCAAGAATTTCCCAAGTATTACCAAGACGTAATCCTAAAGGTGCAAAATCCTACTGCAGATAGCCCATAGATAGCCATGCTGCAGACCATGGAGCTCCCCAAATCTCCTCGAACGTCGAGGACCAAGAAGGATCCCCAGAGCCCAGACCCAGTAAGAAGGTTGCCCCAACACCTGTAATCTAGAAAATTCACGATGGAGGAGAAGGCTAAAACTGTTATAATTGAAAGCGAGGAAGAAGATGAGGGTCCTCCCACATATGTCAAAAAAGCCCTCCCTAAAGAAGATCCCATACAGCTAGTACGACGACCCAAGTATGTGCCGCCAAGCAAAGGGAAGCCCAAAGTACCTACAAATCTGGATGAAGTCAACTTTGTAATCATTACCCCATCGCTACCAAAAGTTGTTCCAGTGGAAAACTCAGTGGTTGGTTATGTTGCGACAATGAAGTTCGAAGATTGGGACCTTGCAGATATAGTAAAACTTCCCCACCTGGTGACGGATGAACTAATGGACCCGAAGGTAGAAGGGATAATGACAACCCTATAGCCAAAGGAGTGGCTACATAAGGTGGACAAAGTTGGATTGCTCTGTCTCTTGTCGATTCCTCACTTTCTCCGGCCCCCTATCACCATGTTGGTCATAAAGCAGTTGCTTTGTTTAGTTCATGAGGACATATTATGGGTTGGTAAACCCGACAGTATCACAGCGGAACTTGTTCATTAGGTTTCGCACCTTCCCTATGATGGAAGAGACCCTTGAGAGATTACTAATAAAGGTAACGATGTCACGATGATAGAGCGACTGAAAAAGAAGTATCAACTCGCCAAGGGACATCAAGGGTACATCATTGATAGTATCTCTGACAACGCAATCCACGTTGCCACTCGGTTGTTGGCAGGGAAAGTCATGAGGAAATGTCATGGCACTGAGGTCCCCACCATAGTTATCACCCTTGTTGAGGAATGCATAGCTGGCGTATGGTTCAATTGGTCGCAGTTCCTTTGTGAAGAGTTTCAGACCAATTTCCGCGACATGCAGGAGGAGGGAAAGACATTCCATTATGCATGGTTGCTCCTGTCCATCATGCTAGTCATCACTGACTTACCTAAGGAAAGTCAGTTTCCAGTCTTGGATCTGGAATGGCCTAAAGCCACCCAATATGCTTCCCTTCGGGTGACAAGGGACACGGGACAAATTCAAAATATCAAAATCTTTTGGGTATTGATGGACGCGACTGTGCATCGGTGGATTAATAAGTTACCTGGCTTGACTGATGAGATATATGAAAGCATAAATCACATTGCCAAATTTAAAGTACACATGCATCATGTCTACATTAGGGCGTGAAAGGACCCAGCTTAGGCATGGACCTCACTCTGGTTTATTGCCATTAATGACGTTATTGACTGGATTGTGTATACTTGGCTAGCAGCCTGGCGTGGACCCTTGGCAGTAGAGCATGACGAGGGCGCCATTCATAAACAAAAGGAGGCAGCCAAGCGTGCCACACAACAAAAGTGGAATGAACAGTTTTCAGCGCAAGTTAAAGCCGCTCAAGAGGTGGCAATTGCAGCAGCAGGCAAGACGCAACCAGGGGGGAGACATCGACAAAGAACAAAGGCAGTCATAAGGAAACCACCCAGTCGGCCACAACAGATACTCCATCCACTACTACGGGTGCCCTTTCGAAGTGCTCAGCGATACCAGAGCAGCTGAAGCCACAGAAGAAGGCGAAGGCGTCTAAGACAGACAGCGAAGTGACCACCCTAACCGAGGGTGACTTGAATGACATTGAAAATGTTGTTCACGATGCCACACATGATGCAGTTGACGAAGACATGTCCGAGCATAAAATTGTGTTTAGGGAGCTCCGTACACAACTATAGATGCTAGGACTCCATGTCGCACCAACAAGTGAAAGCACTGCTACAAGGGGTTTCGGTATGTCAGCTACAGAACCATTACTGAAGACCCAAGTCGCCTATTTTGTTGCAATTCCAGTAGGTGCATTGATCATTGAGAACGCGGAGGACAGAGCTGTGCTGGGATGGATTACAGGACTGGGACTCAACATAGCCACTTTACCACGTGAAAGCTTGCAACAGCTCCAGGACAGCGCCACAATAGAGCTCCGCACCCGGGAAGGTCGTACCGAACAAATACTCCAAGAGAAGAAAATAAATATCAAATAGCTACACCTCCAAAGGGCCGAAGCTGTCACGCAAAACCATCAAGTGTAGCAAATTGTCGCAGAAGCTTTCTCAAGTGCCCCTAAGCTAGAGATTAGGGTTGATCTCCCTATTGAGACCCAAATTCAGAAACTGGCTACTAGGTTCTGTAACACTAAGGAGGAGGCTGCACGAATCCAACGGGAGCTTAGTGTGCAAATTGCAGAGTTAAAATTGCAGACTTAGCCGGCGACGCCCCCTGAGATCATTGAGCAGCACAAGAACATCATCACCGTTGCCTGAAAAATGCTTACAAGGACAATGAAGGAATGTACGAACCTGTTCACGCAGTCGATTGTCACGCTCACGGCCCTTGAAGAGGATCCAACCCTTCAGCGACTGGAACCCAAAGTTCAGGAGCTTTAGGAAGCCTATGATACGATTAAAGGAACTGTGTCGACTGTCGTTATTACGCAGCGCTTGGCTAAGAAAAGGGAGGCCCAGGACCTAAATATCCAAGTTGATGTGGCCCAGCAGAAGGCAGCCGTGATTAATGCTCATATCCAGCCATGGTTGGACGAGGCATTTGCAGTTTCGACCACCATAGAGCGCAGGGTAGTTCATATGCAAAGCGAGTATGCCACCATTGAGACAACACCGACCGAGACTGAGTTGATGGCCACATGCGTGGAAATGATGCAACGGATGACGGAAGAATTTTTGCTGGTACAAGCGAAGCACAGAGGCTGTTAACCACCCTACACGAGAAGGTTACTGTGCCAGGCAAGTGACTCGGGACAAGTCACGATGATTGTGTTGGGGGACTGTTGGGTAGTGGAAGCCCCGCACAACAGTTAGGGGGCTCTAAGCTCGAAGTCTTGGGTAAATATAAGGGAAAGACTCCGACGAAAGCGCGGAGTGTGAATTATAATAGGTTGATTCAAAGGGTAGTCCACCCAGAAAATAATGTAAAGAAATGTAAATAGATTTGGCCCGCGCAGGGATCGTGGGCCAAGGAAGGGTATAAATAGAGCGAGGCTCTATGGGTAGAGATAACTAAGTTTTGATGGTGGATATTGAATATGAAATGTAATGGGTTTTTGAAGAAAATAGTCTGAAAGCATCTATAAGTCTGAGTCGAGGGTTGGGGTAGTAGATAGAGGCTCTGCAGCTGTGTGCGCAGAGGCCTGGGAAGTCCACAGTTGTGTGCGCAAACCCTTGCAGCTGAGTGAATAGGGCAGATCTGGATGTATTGAGGATAAGTGGAAATAAAGATAAGTTTCTTCTGAAAATTTGTGTTCCTTTGAAGCTATCGCAAATCTAACTTTCATAATATCTGTTTAATTAATTTGCTTATTGTATGAATGTATGTAAATCTGGGTTCATTTTAATGCGCGAACCAATTGTGTTGGTCAAATGTTTGCTTAAAGACCCTGTTGAACAAATCTGATTTATAACTGCATCCTCCAATATAATAGCACACTAATAAGAAAGATATAATCAATCTCGATCTGTGCGAATACTGAGCAGTGTGGAGCTGTAGACTAGTGCACAAAACGTCCATACCACATCTAGACATCCCTAGGGTGTGGAAACCTGGTTCCAGCACCCTCCCCTGCTACCTCGGGTGAGACCTCAGTCCGCGCTCCGCGGGATGTTGCTGAAAGGGCCGATAGCTATGGGATTTGTTTGGCTAAATAACTCTTTTGAACCTAGGTCAGGCCCATATAAGCCAACACACCTATAGGCTAGAGGTATTTTTTTTCTTTGATAGGAACTGTTTTCTTGTATTAGAGTAACATCATTAATATAGTTAGTTTACATTTGGCACCACTACACTAGGTGTTTGCTTGTTTTTTGTTGTTATTTTATTCCTATCATCACCCTTTAGTCCTTCGAGTCATCATTTTCTTGACATCATTGTGCCCCCTAGGTGTTTGTTGCGAAGAATTCGAGGCCTTCACCCTCAGTTCCCATTAGGACATATTACTCCTCCTTGTCGAGTTAGAGTACATTCTACCAGTCCTCCATCAAGTCGTCATTATGATTCGGATTCTTCCAGTTCTTCCTTTGATTTCGTATCTTCTCAACCCTATATCGTCACCATTTCAGGCACCAATGTGGGTGCGGGAAACCAAGGTGGTAACTTAGGTGCCAACTAGGGTAACCCTACAAGCGAACCCTCCACTGGTGTGGTCACTCTGCCTCCATTGCTTCCTTTTATGGTTGGTTTAAGTCTCCCTGATTTTAGCCAACTCATCAACAATCCTCTTCTCCATGATCCCGAATGGCCATCTATGCCTACTAAAATTCCTTTAGAGATCCCAAAGTTTGAATGTAATCCTAGAGAAGATCCCACAAATCATGTTCACTCATTCCATATGTGGTGTTCATCCAATTCTATCATCGAAGACTCCATCTTTCTTCGCTTGTTCCAATGTACTCTTACAAGAGCTGCTACTAATTAGTGGTATGTCGATCAACCCAGAACCACTCATTCCACTTTTGCAACCCTTTAAAAATATTTTCTTGCCTATTTCCATTTACCTCTCCATTATGACACTGGTATCAAACTATTCACTTATTTTCGTCAAACTTCTGCCACTCGCTTATCCGACCATGTTCAGGAATGGCATCTATATGGATTGGTTCTTAGATCTCTTTTGGCCCCCATTGCTAAAGATGTTGCATCACACTTCCCTCAATCTGAGGAATATGCGTGTTGGGGCTTGGTTTTGCCTAATTTTGACACCTTTTTCTATACTTTACCTCTCTCATTTTGACTATGTTTAACCCCTACTATGCCTATTTCGGTTATAATACTTATGTTTTTGCCAAAAGGGTGTCATAGGTTGAAGGTATGCAAATTAATACTAAAAATCATCTTTTACCTTAACTTTGAGTATTCCTTAGCTATTTTTTCTTTATTTTATTACCATGCCAACTAATCTTGAGTTCTTGTGCAAATTTTCTTTAATTCAGAAACAAGCCCATCATTCATGCAAACACTCTGGATTTCCTGTAGTCGCGGATTTCCTGTAACTGCCCAGATTTCTTGCAACAATATTGGCAGTTAGCCATGTTCCATGAATATCTAAGTCAAACGGGACATGGGTTTTGCGGGGAATATGTCACATATGGTTGCTATCCTATTGGCCTTTTCAGATCTTCCAACAACACCGTCCAAATTCAGAAGCCTTCTCTCGTTGGCCATTTGGTGGAAAGGTACAGCCATGTAACGAGTTTCGTCTAATCGATGCTTTCAGTCATGGATTAGACCTAGTATGGCTAAAATCGATATTTTGTAATAGATCTGTTAGCCGATGGCTTAGATTATTAGTATCCTTTATTTCAAGCCATATATGGGCTTTGTGAATGTATAAATTTTGTCCTAGTTTCGATGATAGTTGTTAGAGTGTTGGGTTGGTTTCAGCACGGACTATGTATCAGATTGTACTCGACTGTATTTTTAGATTAATATAAAGATATATGTTCTATCTATTGCAGTGAGAAAGCTCTTCTAATTTGCAGGGGTTGTGAGCAAGGGAGGGCCCCCTTTGCTCACAACTCCCATAGTTTAGTATTTATGCATTTTATTTTTGTTATGTAGCAATAATTCATTTTTATAGCTAGTGCACTCTTTCGAATATATCAGCAGCACTGGATTAATTGAGTTAGTTTTTTGTTCATGATCATGTGTGGAATTCAATTAATGAAGATTTGATTTCTCATGTTGGTTGAATTTTTGAATTTGTTGTAAGTTGATTTCTATATTTTCTTCTGAATCATCATCAACACTTTTAAGAGTTGTAGAGGGAAATTTGGTCCACTCTATAGCCTTTGCTACTAAGTGATTTATGCAGGAAAGAGTCATTGGTTTTACATGATTGGCTAGTTAGAGTAATCATCACTTCCAGTGTTAGGCTTGCATATACTTTGCATGCATCTCATAAGCTTACCTGCCCGAGTTGATGATTTATGTTTAATCAAATTATAAGGCTATAATTTGACTCAAAATTTTGGCGTCGTTGTCGGGGAGGTGCTAAAGGGATAATACTGAAGTGTTTTTGTATTACATGCATTGTTTGAAATTTTCCAAGATTTGGGGAGTTGAAGTGGTAAGACAAAGGGCAAACCCCATGCACCGGAGGAGGTCAGAAATTCACCAAAGTCGTGTCCTGATTGTTTGATAAGTAGTTTCTTTTGATTTTTTTTTTACAGTAGATGATAGGGTCCAAAATCTACAAATGTCTTTTATGGTGGTGTTAGCACCACTTCATTTACTAATACACTGACAAGGAAAAAGAAGTCTGCAAGAAATAAGGCAGCAAGAGAAGAAGAGTTTGACCAGGAGATCTGTGGTCCTGAAAAGAACCCATATCATATTCCTGCTTCTACTGTAGCAGCTTCTATAGGAAAATATTTTGTTTCTACTCATTTTGAATTTCCTGTCACAAGGAAAACAACATCTCTGCTCAGTGGTCAGCCTGAAAATGGATTCCTTAGCAATCATGTTCAAGAACCATAACTCCAAGCCATTGATTCCGCAAGATCTACAGTCTACAAAGCCCCTACTTCCTTTTGGTCTAGAATGGCTCATGAAGAGGGGACTGGTCACACATACGGATACGATGAGAAGGAAGAAGAACTGGTCACATTTGAATTCCCTATCAGGGAGGCTAGTGGAGCTACTCAAATGAAGAATATTCCTCCTTCAACCTTGCCTAACTTTCGTGGGGTTCCCAGTGAAGATCATGATGCCTTTTTATTCGAGTTCAATGTGTTATGCAGGAGCTATGACTATTCTTCCAATGCTCAGAAGATGAAGTTATTTCCTGCAACATTGAAGGCTGCATCTCTTAGGTGGTTTATGGGGTTGGCTTCAAACTCCATTCCAACTTGGGAAGAAACGAAACGGGTATTCTTAAGAAAGTATCAAGATTATTGCAAGACTAGGGACCTCAGAGAATAAATTTTTGGCATGACTAAGAAGGAGGGGGGGAGTCTTGAGGACTTGGTGGAGAGATTTCAGTACAATCTACAGAGGTCTAAAATGAATCAACTAAGCAAGGATACTAAAAGAACAATTTTTCTAAGAGCAATCAGACCAGAATCTCTGGAGATTTTGAATCTGATGGGAGGAGGTGACATATCAAAGTTGGGCTATGATGAAGTATGTGAGATATTTCGTCGATATTTAAGAGGAAATTCTAAAGTTGGAGAAGGAATAAGAGATACTGCTTCCAGGCTTGTCAAGTCAGTTGTTGGAGCTAGACTAACCAGAGTTGAAATGGGTAATTTATTTGAAAATTTTAAGACTTATATTCTTAGCACATTATCTTATCAATTGGATGTTTTTCAGGTTAAGAAGAAAAAGGAAAAACAGGAGGAACTGGAAAAATCCTTGGTCGTGTTCCGTTCGAAATGCAGGAAGAAGCATGCCTTGAGGGAATGTCCTGCAGATAGCATAGAGATATGTCAAATTTGTGAAGTAGAACACTCCACTGATTAATGCCCTTCACTTCCTAAAATCAAAGCAACATATCTAGCAGATCAAGGAGTTGTCAATTTACTTTATGCAATGGCACCTCGAATACCATGGCAACCACGTGCTACAGGTATGGCTCAGTCACATTTTCAAGTTCCTTATAATCAAAATCAGATGTGGAATATTCCAATGCCCTGGCAGACCTGGTCTCCACAACAACCTTGGAAGAGGAACTTTTCTTACCCTGCCACTCAGAATTTTCCTTCTCAAAAATTTTATCCTCCGCAGCCCACACAACAGCAAATGATTCAACCTCAATAGCCATAGCTTTAGTTTCTTTCCCCACCAAATCAACCTCGTCCTACACAACTTCCTTCCCAGTCAGTGTCTAACCCCAATAATAAAACTATCCAATCCGCTCACAACATTGGATTGGTCACCTATCCCACTTTTCTTACCTACTGTATTGCACCACAATCGCTATAGGAAATTTTTGTTCCTATGTTACAGGAATTTCTTGTGTCGCTGTAGGAAATCCAGTTAAGGGCAGGAAAAATGGTGAATCAACTCGAAATAATTGAAGAGATTGTAGAGGAAGACGCTCTATAAATGCCTAAAGTTGAAACCACACCTGAACTAGTAGAACAACCTACTTCAAGGCCACAAGAACCTTCCTCATCCCATACCATCCAGCCTCCTTTTCTAGAGAGGTTGGAAATGAGACTAAAACATCCCGAGTTCGATCTTGTGTCTGAATTGGGAAATGTATGCAGTAAGATCCCATTGCTGCAAGAGATTAAACATATCCCAATCTATGCCAAAACAATAAGGGATCTATGTACCAAGAGACTAGGAAGACAAAATAAAGAACTCTACATTTCAAGTAGGTGGAAAGCTTACAAGTTTATTGTCTACCGGATTTGTTACTGAAAAATATGCAGACCCTAGAATCCTTGTGGTTACCACCTTTATCAATGGACAACCTATAAAAAATAATTTAATTGATTTGGGTGCAGCCATTAATGTGATGGCTATGGATACCTTATCTAGAATAGGAACCTTTGACTTATTGCCTACTCTTAACATGTTAGAATTAGCAGACAAGTCTAAGGTAAAGCCAAAGGGGGTATTAGAAGACATTGTTATCTCATTAGATTCCTGGAAGTACCCTGCAGATTTTTATGTTCTTTAGCCAAAAACTAACGTAGGAGGGCATCCTTTGATCTTGGGGAGACTGTGGTTAGCCACGGTAGATGCTTATATAGGTTGTAGGTCCAGAAATATGAACATCACTCATGGGACTAAAATAAAGCACATTAATTTGTATCCCCCCTCTAAACCTCTCTTGCTACCAGAAACTACACATTGCGTTGAAGAAGAAGAACATGATTCAGAATGTGCTCGACCTATTTTGACAATAACCCAAGCCATGAGCCTTAAAGAAAATTCAGAAGAAAATTTGATAAATTGTTGTATTGCTAATCCTGATTTTTTGAAGCACGAAGAAGGGAAAACTAGTCATAATTTAGATTTCATTACTAATCTATAGGATTTTCATGAATATAGTAAAGAAAATGAATTACATTCAGCCTTATTATCTACATTTCATGCATATTCCATGACTGAATGGGGGAGTAAGGTGGTTGAATTTTTTCCTGAGAAACGTTTGAATATTAATTCTACCTTAATCCCTGAATGGAAAAAAAAGTTAATTCAAGCATTGGAAAAATTTTCAGATACTTTTGCTTGGGAATATACAGATATGAGAGGAATTCACCTGGACACATGCATTCATCATATTTATATAGAAGAGAAAGCAAGGCCCGTGAGACAGCCACAAAGGAGGATGAACCCCGCGTTAAGGGAAATTGTGAAAGATGAATTGCATAAATTGTTAAATGTAGGGTTCATCTATCCTATCTCAGATAGCCAGTGGGTATCTTCGTTGGTTATTGTCCCCAAAAATAATGGTAAAGGGCGATTGTTTGTGGATTACAGGGAACTAAACAAGGCCACCTTGAAAGATCACTTTCCCTCGCCTTTTATAGACCAAGTGTTGGACACTTTAACAGGAAAAAAGTATGTTTCCTTCCTAGATGGGTTCAGCGGGTACAATCAAATTAGGATAGCTCTGGAAGACTAGAAAAAGACCATATTCACATGTCCCTGGGGCACCTATGCATATAGGGTACTACCATTTGGTCTATGCAACACACCAGCCACATTCTAGGGGGCAGTCCTTGGTATTTTATGTTTATGAATGAAGGTATTGTTTTGGTTCATCATGTTTCTGCTACAGGAACTAAAGTTGGTCCGGCAAAGATTGAAGTCATTGCAACGCTGCCCCACCAACCAATCAGAAGGGTGTCTGAAGTTTTCTTGGACATCCAGGCTACTATAGAAGGTTTGTTGAAAATTTTACAAAAGTAACCTCTCCATTATTTAAATTTTTGACTAAAGAAGTTGAATTTCATTGGGATGATGAATGCCAAGTTGTATTTGATACACTCAAGGAAAAAATTTATTCAGCACCGGTCTTGAGAGGCCCATATTGGAAATTTCCTTTTCATATTTCCACCGATGCCTCTGATTCAGCCATAGGAGCAATATTGAGACAAAAGGAGGATCCTATAACCCATATTATTTATTATGTTAGTAGAAACTTAACTCCTGCAGAACTGAATTATACGATAACTGAAAAAGAATTACTTGTTGTGATTTATGCTATTAATAAGTTTAGAGATTACATCACAGGCTATGAAGTTTTCGTACACACCGATCACTCTATCATTCAATATCTCATGAATAAACTAGTTACTAATGGCAGGATTACTAGGTGGCTTTTGTTGCTGCAAGAATTTGACATCATAGTATTGGATAGGCCTAGAAAGGAAAATCAGGTAGCTGATTTCTTATCTAGACTCAACCATGTAGGTGAGGATGTTCTAATTAATTATAGCTTTCCTGATGAAAATTTGTTTGTTATTTTTGTTAAAACACCTTGGTTTGCAGACATGGCCAATTACCTTGTTAAAGGAAAGTTGCCTCCTTATTTTTCATCTAACCAGAAAAAGAGAATTATTAGAGAAAGTGTTGATTACTCTTGGATTAGGGGAGATATTTTTTTCACTAGACTTGATTTGATTATCTACAGGTGTGTCCGGGAAGACGATATCTATGAAATTTTGAGAGATTGTCATGATGAATCATGTGGAGGACATTTTTCAGACAAGTGGACAGCTTACAAGATCCTTTGCTGAGGTTACTATTGGCCAATTCTTTTCAAAGATGCAAGGGAATATGTCTGGAAGTGTGACAACTGCCAGAGAATAGGGTGGGTTGTACAATCAGACAAGATGCCTTTGCAGCCACAGGTTCTCATAGAACCTTTGAGAGGTGGGCTATTGATTTTGTAGGTCCCATCAACCCTATGTCCAAAGGTAAGAGGTATATTTTAGTTTGTAATGATTATGTTACGAAGTGGGTGGAGGCAAGAGCATTACCTAGAGCAATAGATAAAACAGTGGTATATTTTTTTCTGATATTTTTGTAAGATTTTAGGTACCTAGGGAAATAGTCACTGACAAGGTACTCAGTTTGTATCAAAGCTTATGTAGGGAATTGTGCAGAAACATCAGATTACTCACCAGAAGTCCACCCCTTATCATCCATAGGCCAATGGGTAGGTGGAATCAACAAATAAGGTGTTGGAGACAATCCTTACCAAGATGGTGCAATTACATAAGAAGGATTTGTCTAACCGACTTCTTGAAGCATTATGGGCCTACCAAATACATGGAGAAATACCACTAGCTTTTCTTCGTATGAACTGGTTGTTGGGTTGTGTTATATTCTTTCCACGTAGTTAACAGGACATTTGAGGGGTACTCATAACCCCACTTTATGGGGTCTGAGGCAGCGCCCCAGAAAATTTTGATTTTGGACCCTATGTTAGGTTGGGCAGACCCACCTACGGTTTTGTGCATGATTTTCGCACATGTTTTTTGGACGCGATGGTTTTTCGGTCCATGGTATTGGACAAATGGTTTTCGGTCCATGGTATTGGACGCGATGGTTTTCAGTCCATGGTATTAGATGCGATGGTTTTTGGTCCATCGTATTGGATTCTTCGGCATGTATAAATATGTATTATAACATTGAAAGGAACATAATGAAAAATCAAGCTGGTAGTCCCGGTTTTGGGATCCAATGGGAAAATCTCTGTGAATATGTGTTTTATGTGTTATGCTCTCACATTGTTTATTTTTCTGTGTTTTAGAATTTGTATGCAGGTAATTTCTGTACAGGGTTAAAACCTACATTTGGTATCAAAGTAGTTTTGGCTTCAAGGGGACGCCTTTGTTGCTGAGGGGTTTCACTCGGGCCTATGGTAGACCCTGTTCAATGGGAGATCTGCGAGATCGATTTTGGTGCTAAAAGAAGATGGCGAGCAGTGGAAAGATAGAGATCGAGAAATTTAATGGTCAGAGTTTTGAGTTGTGGAAACTCAAGATGGAGGATCTGTTGGTGGATAAAGATCAGCGGATCACGGTAGATCCGTGTACTAAACCAACGGGAGTATCCGATGAAGAATGGAAGAAGTTGGATCAGAAGGCAAAGAGAATAATATGATTGTGTGTCTCAGATTCAGTATTGTTGAATGTATCAATGGAAGCTACGACGAAGGCTTTGTGGGACAAGTTAGGGACTTTGTACCAATCTAAGTCTCTAGTGAATAAACTATTCCTACGAAAAACGTTGTATAACCTGAGGATGAAATATGGAGACTCGGTGACAGAGCATCTGAATGCGTTTAATACTATTGTGGTAAGTCAGTTAGCATCTGTTAATATTAAAATTTTAGATGAAGATAAGTGCATCAGTTTGTTGTGTTCTCTACCAGATTCGTTGGATAGTCTAGTTATTTCAATAGGTAGCAATGCAATTGCCTTACAGTTTGATGAAATAGTCTCATCCTTGCTGACGGAGGAGATGAGACGAATGATGCCTTGTCTGTACGAGGACGGTCCCAGAATAGAAGCAAAAATAAGTCACGAGTGGGAGATCTAAATCTAGAGGGAGATCTAAATCTCCAGGAAAACCTGTAAAGGTGGTGTGCTGGAAATGCGGAAAGGAAGGGCACTTCAGAAGGGAGTGTAAATCTAAAGCTCTTGATAAAGGACAGGGATCTGATGATTCTCCTTCTGCAGAGGCGAAAACCACCTCAGATGAAGGTGGGGATGTGTACTTGGCTTCTTCAAGTACACATGTAGATCATGAGGCATGGTTGATTGACTCAAGTGCATCCTTTCACTTCACTCCCCATAGAGAGTGGTTCTGCGAGTATGACAAATATGATGGTGGTGATGT